>JAUESI010020321.1:0-11058 GCA_032275145.1 Synergus laeviventris | reverse complement strand
AACTGTTCAAACTGTTCAAACTGTTCAAACTGTTCAAACTGTTCAAACTGTTCAAACTGTTCAAACTGTTCAAACTGCTCAAACTGCTCAAACTGCTCAAACTGCTCAAACCGCTTAAACCGTTCAAACTGTTTAAACCGTTATCTATTTCTTGTCCAGATTGCGGTAGAGAGTCCTGCGGTCTATACCGAGATTGCGCGCTGCCTTGGCCTTGTTGCCGCCAGCCCTGTCGAGCGCCTCCTGTATGCTGTCCATAGCCACCTTGGTCTTTCGCCTGAAACGCTCGTCTGCCTGCTCACCTGCAGCGGCTGCAAAGTCTCTCGGCAGATGCTCAGGCCCTATCTCGCCATGCGGGCATAGTATGAAGGCATGCTCCAGCGTGTGGCGCAGCTCCCTTATGTTTCCGGGCCAGCTGTGGTCCATAAAGAGCTTCATCACCTGCTCAGAGACACGCAGCAGCTGCTTGTTATGATCAAGATTGAGCTGGCTTATGTAGTGCTGGCAGAGCAGCGGTATGTCCTCAAGCCGCTCCCTCAGCGGAGGCAGCTGTATGGACATAACCTTGAGCCTGTAGTAGAGGTCTTCGCGGAACTGCCCCTGCTTTATCTTCTTCTGCAGATCCACATTGGTTGCTGTTATGACCCGGACATCTGCCTTCATAGTCCTTGAGTCTCCAACCCTCTCGTACTCCTTGCGCTCCAGTACCCTGAGCAGCTTGAGCTGTGTGCTAAGAGAGATCTCGCCTATCTCGTCCAGAAACAGCGTACCCCCCTCAGCAGCCTCAAAGCGTCCTATCTTGTCCTTTACCGCGCCTGTAAATGCACCTCTCACATGGCCGAAGAGTTCGCTCTCGAGCAGGCTGTCCGCAAGTGCAGCACAGTTCACCTTTATGAGCGGCCCCTTTGCGCGCGAGCCGCCATAATGCAGCGCCTCAGCAATAAGCTCCTTGCCTGTGCCTGACTCTCCAGTGACGAGCACAGTTGTCTCGACATCAGCCAGCAGATCGAGCAGTGCATAGACCTCCTGCATCTCCCTGCTTTTGCCTATTATATTTCTGTAGCCAGCAGGTGCAGAGATCTGGCGTTCCAGATTGGCCAGTCTTGTTATATCGCGCATGACCAGCACTGCCCCCATGAACCTGTGCTCCTGATCGCGAAGCGGTGAGGAATTTATCACAAACACCTTGTGCGGCGTACTCGTAGTGCATTCAAGCCTGTACTCTATAACCGGCTCTTTTGTGCGCAGGGTCTGGAACAGCACATGGAAACAGGAGCGCTCGCACGAGCCGTCTATGCCCTGCAGGGTCCTGTCGAGACCGAGCCTGTCGCTTATGCAGCAGAACTCGGACATGGCCCGGTTCATATGTATGATGCGCATATTCTGGTCAACCGTGAGCACTGCATCAGGTATGCTGCTGAAGACCGCTTCGAGATTGAGCCTGTACTGCTCCTTTTCTGAAGATATGCGCTTTATCTCCTGCTCAGCAGAGACCTTCTCGGTAATATCGCGGCCGACTACCTGATACTCAGCAGGCCTGCCCTCATTGTCAAAAAAGGCCCTGACCGAACGATGCAGCCAGCGGATCTGTCCATCAGGCAGTATGACGCGGTGCTCCATATCTGCCACAGGGCTGCCTGGCGTGAGATTATTCAGCAGCCGCTCCACCTCCCTGCTGTCGTCATCATGTATAACAGGACTAAAGGCGGTTCCTGTGATCTTCTCCTTTTCGGTCTGGAAGAATTCAGCAAAGGCATCATTCACAAAGGTGAGCTTGCCGCCACGCTTGTACCTGCAGACCTGCTCCACCTGATCTTCTACAATGGCCTGGTACCTGAACTCGGTCTGGCGCAGCCGCTCCCGCATCTCGGTCTGTTCGGTTATGTCGCTCACAAAGCCGACTATCTCCCTCGGCTTTTCCTTGAGCCCGTCAGACATGCGGATCTGCGCCCTCAGCCATATATACTTTCCGTTCTTGTGCAGAAAGCGGTATTTCAGTGTGAGATTCTTCTCTTCGTATATCTTCGCAAGCCGCGCATCACGCGCTGCTATATCTTCCGGATGTATGCAGCGCCTCCAGAAGCCCGGATCATTTAGAAACTCCTCAGCATCGTAACCTGTCATGTCTACTACGTTGTTACTCACAAAGGTGAGCGGGTAACCATTCTCCATCGCAAAGCTGTATATAACAGCAGGGTTTGAGGTCATAAGCGACTCAAGCCTTGCCTGGGTTGCAGCCAGCCGGTCGAGCGCCTTTTTGCGCGCTGTTATATCGAGAAACATGGGGAGCAGATAGAGCGGCCTGCCCTCCTGGTCCTTGAGCAGACGCATGGATATGGTTATCCAGATTACGGTCTGGTTCTTGTGAATAAAGCGCCGGTCATTTTCGTAGAAATCTATCTCTCCGCCAATTACCTGTCGTGCATAGCGGATGCCGATCTCGCGGTCTTCGGGATGTATGATGTCAAGCGTCTTTTTGGTAAGCAGCTCCTCTTCTGAATATCCTGTCATATCGCAGAAGAGCTTGTTCACCCTTATAAAATTGAGATTGAGGTCGAGTATGGCAGCACCGATCGGCGCCTGGTCAAAGGTACGCCTGAAGCGCTCTTCGCTCTCCTTGAGCGCCATCTCTGCATTTTTGCGGGCAGTAATGTCTATGTTGAGCCCCTCTATATAGGAGGCAGCCCCGCTTTCATCCTGGATCTCACGCGCCAGCAGCCCTATCCATTTGGTGCTGCCGTCCTTGCATTTGAACCTGACCTCCATGTTGGCCTTGCCGTCGCGCTTAAGGAGTTCGAGCAGCCGGTCCCTGTCTGCAGGGTCAGCATAGAGCTGGGTCTTGAGGTCAGTGAGATTTGTAACCAGATCAACCGGGCTGTCGTAACCGAGTATCTCTGCTAGGGCAGGATTAACTGTTATAAATTTTCCGCTGAAGGTGGACTGAAACAGTCCCTCTATCGCATTCTCGAAGAAGCGTTTATAGTTGAAGTCACCAGAGGTTATATGCTGATCGCCTGCCCGTTCTTTCTTCATCTCCGAATCCATGCATCAGCTGAAGTATAAAACAGCCCCTAAAAGGGGCACTTCACATGCAGGGTATCAGATATACTGGCTATTTGTAAACAGGTCAGACCATAGGGGAAATTTAAAGATAAAAAAAGGGCGGATGCTGCCGCCCTTTTGAATAAGCCTTTATGCCGTATAAAGTCCGGCGCTCCTAGCTTTCGCAACAGAGACGCTTGATCTTCTTCTTACCGGTCGGGGATACTGCCATGACTACATCAATCTTCTTGCCGCAGAGACTGCAATTAAGTCCCCTGGTCTTGGCCTCGGCTCTCGCAGCAACGTCCGTTTTGGACTTAACCTTTCCTGCCATTTCACTGCCTCCTTTCAGACATAAGCCTCTGATACATACATCAGAATATTTCCCAGCATTTACAGAAAAGTGACTGCACAGAGTCGCGCTGCAGGGCCCTATAAGGGAGCTGGTACAGTTGTAAACTATACTAGCTATGGGGCTGTCTTGTCAAGGTTAAGGGGCAAACCGCGCTGAAATCTCAGCCTTCTCAGCCTGCATATTCAGCATAATGCTTTTAACTGCCATGGATTTCATGGAAATAGTATAGTTTCAGGACAGCACAATACTACTGTCTGCAGGGCAGTAGGCGCTAACAGCATGCTATTGCATAGAATAGTAGCTGGAGATGGGAATGACAATGTTACCTGAATTCGATAAACAGGGTAATATTTAGGTATGAAGATACTGATTACAGGCGCTACAGGTTTTATTGGCCGCAGACTTATGCAGCAGCTGCTTGCAGATGGCGGCACGTCGCTTCGTCTCTTTGTAAGAAACGCGCGCAAGTTGAGCATATCTGTCTCTGACAGGGTCGAGATCGCTGAAGGAGATGTCTTTGACGTACCATCTCTGAGAAGCGCACTCGAAGGCGTCGAAGTTGCCTACTATCTCGTCCACTCCATGGCATCACCCGACTTTCAGGACAGAGACCGCACCAGTGCTGTTAACTTCAGAGACGCATGTATTGCTGCAGGCGTCAGGCGCATCATCTATCTGGGAGGCCTCGGAGTAAAAGAGACCGCTAGCAAACATCTTATCAGCAGAATAGAGGTCGGCGAGCTGCTGAGTGCATGTCCGGACCGTATACAGACCATCTGGTTCAGGGCAGGTGTGGTGATCGGCTCTGGAAGCGCAAGCTTTGAGATAATACGCAATCTGGTGCAGAAGCTTCCAATAATGACTACGCCCACATGGGTAAGAACCAGGACCCAGCCGAGCGCCATCGACGATGTTATAGCCTATCTTTCACAGGCAAAGGACATATCTGTCCAGGGAGATCTGACTGTAGATATTGGCACCGAGGTTATGAGCTTTGGTGAGATGATGACACAGACCGCTGAGGTTATGGGACTGAAGAGACGCCTTATACCTGTTCCGCTGCTTACCCCCCGACTCTCTTCGTACTGGTTAATACTTACCACGCCAGTACCCTATGCAATTGCCTCGGAACTCATAGAGGGGCTGAAGTCAGAGACTATAGTGCAGAATGACCATGCAGAAAGATATTTCCCTGATATAAAGCCTATCTCTTTCAGGCAGGCAGTTAGACGCGCACTGGACGAAATAATAAATGCCCAGATCATCAGCCGCTGGTGCGACAGCACCGAGGGCGCAGCCTGTGACATAAACTACCAGGAGAGCAGCCTGAGCAACGCCATATACAAATACAGGAAGATAAGGACATTTGATCCTGCCATATCTGAAAAGGTATTCCGGTCAGTATTGATGGTCGGAGGTGAGAACGCCTGGTTCAGATATAGCATACTCTGGGAGATACGCGGCTTCATTGACAAGCTCTTGGGAGGATATGGCCTGAGCAGGGGCAGGAGACACCCTACTGATCTGCGCGTGGGAGACAGCCTCGACTGGTGGAAGGTGGTTGATTTAAAAGATGGCAAGAGGCTCCTGCTGCAGTCTCAGATGAAAAAGCCCTGTTGTGCATGGCTGGAGTTTCTGGTGGAGTATGATACGCTCACAGTCACGGCATACTTCTATCCAAATGGGCTTGGCGGGCGGCTATACTGGTATGCAATGCTGCCAGCGCATGTCCTGGTATTTAAGGATCTGGCAGTCGGCATTTTAGAGAGGGCAGAAAGACTGTAAGCAGCCAGTTAAACCGGTGCGGTATTGTAAGGGACAGTAGGTAAAGCTGAACAAACCGTCAATATTTCTTGCCAAGTACTACTCAGTCACTTACAGTCTTCTTCAAATAACAGTACCTGTTATTCTTATTTAAAATGGAAAGCATAATTCTTCCCCCATCAAAAAAAACTATTGATTTTTCTAACTTATCTTTATTTAAGATCACTCCGATACAGTTGCTATCAAGGGCAAAATCCCCTTGAACCCATACAGAACCTTTTGACTGAGTATATATGATCGCATAAAATACATTATCTTTTGGCGTTTCCGTCACCATGATCCAAGTCCCACCATCCAGACCACCATACCATTTAGCAGCCTCAGGAATGTTGGGAAGTCTCTGTGGGGGCTGCTGTGAACAGCTCGCCAATAAAAGCAACACTAAACCCCATATAATCTTATTCACATATCACCGCCAATCAGCTGTATATAAAACCTGATTTAATTATATTTACTGAAGAGCAGCCACTTATATAGCCGTCCTTTTCGGTGCAAATATTCATACTTTCAATATCATTCCGGCAGACATGGAGTAAACAAATAGACAATCAAAATAACAAAACAAGATGCGATTAAATATAATACAGATAATGAAAATGCAGACTTTGTTTTTTTATTTTCCAGGATCAATTTAATCAAAAACAACACTGAGCACAAGACGCCGATCAAAGGCAACTCCGCAAATGTATTCGCTAAAGTTTTACCAAATAAATATTTTTCTGACAGACGTGTTTGATCAATTATTGTATAAAGAACTCCAGGGCATAATAAAATTAATTTATCCAGAATAGAAACTCTAAAATCCTTATAGCTCAATTTAAACACTAGATAAATAAGCACACTGCAAGGTAATGCAAATATTAAATAAGTAATATTGTATGTTAGAAACTGTTCTATTAGCATTCGCTACCACAACCTCCACCCTGTTCCTGCCCTTCTTCTTTGCTGCATATCACCGCCAATAACTTTATAAGTCTGGGCCACTGCATAACACCCCCAAAGCCACGTAATAGTGCGGACAAAGAATAGGAACGGGAAAATAAGCTATGCACCTATTCCCCTTAATCCCGCCTCTCTTTTACTATTTCCTTGCACCTACTAAAGAATTTCATTAAAATCAACCTCACAACAAAGACAACTAGATAGTATCCGACGAGACTCATTGCAATGTACAGATAGCTGTTATCATCAATATGATGCACTGCCCAGCCTATACCTTTTAAATTTATAATCATCAAAACTGGAATAATAAGTACAAACCCAACAATGTTCAATAAATAGGGGAATATAAATGGGGCCCCCGAAGCAAAGTAATGATTGCTATTACTAATCACCATTAGACCTGTTAACAAAGACGCAATAATTACATCTAAGATAAACACCCTACTCTTAATTTGCATTACAAAAAAATCCCCCTTAACATGTTAGAGACCATCACAAACGCGGGGGCAGGCTTGCAATTATGCATTTAGCCGCTTTTTGCCTTCCCAGATTCAACCGAGCAATCACATGCAACATTATAATCTACTATTCAACTGATAGCTGCATGAAGATAACATGTAGCAGATGCCTTGTCAAGACAGTCGACTCTATTTCGCCGCTACCACAACCTCCACCCTGTTCCTGCCCTTCTTCTTTGCTGTATATAGCGCATCATCTGCGCGGCGTATAAGAGCGTCGAGCGTATCTCCCTCAACAAAGCGCGTAACTCCGGCACTTATGGTCACATGCCCTACTGAGTGAAACAGCTTCTTCTCCATTGCGCTGCGCACCTTCTCAGCCAGTGCTACTACACCCTTGAGCCCTGTCTCGGGAGCTACAATAATGAACTCCTCGCCGCCATATCTGGCACATATATCCACATCTCTGATCACCCGCCTTATCAGCTGTGCGCAGTCCCTGAGCACCATGTCACCAACCTGGTGCCCGTAATTATCATTAACAGCCTTGAAGTGGTCTATGTCCAGCATTATCAGCGACAGCTCCCTGTCATAACGCCTCGCCTTGCCGGTCTCTGTCTTAAGCACCTCAAGCAGCCTTCTGCGGTTATATAGCCGCGTGAGGGCATCTTTTTCAGAGATCTCGCGCATACGCTCCTGCGCCTTTTTCCTCTCTGCAATTTCGAGTATGAGCTTCTGGTTGGCTGCACCCAGGTCTGCTGTGCGCTCCATGACCCTGAGTTCGAGCCCGTCGCGTGCTGCCTGCAGCTCCAACTCAGTGCGCTTGCGCACCTCTATCTCTTCCCTCAGATGCAGCTCTGCCTCATGCCTCTCCCTTATATTTATGAGCAGTCCTATAACCAGTGCTGCCAGCAGTACAATGCCGCTGAGAAGGCCCCAAACCAGCCCCTTGTTCAGCTGATAAAAGGTCTCCTGCCTGTTTATGATAATGCTGCCTTCCGGCAGAGATGCTGTTGATATGCCAAACCGCTCCAGCTGTCTGTTGTCGAACATATATACTGCAGGGCTATGCATGACCACAGGTATGGAGTCAGCAGACTCACCAGCCAGTATGCGCCGCGCCAGCTCTCCGGCAGCAGTACCCTGAAACTCGCCATTTGTGAGCAGGCCGCCCACTATGCCCAGACCAAGATTGAAGTCCCAGAGCCCATATACCGGCACCCTGCTGTTCTTTGATATGAGAGAGGTGCTGTCATTGTACTCAAAGAATGCACCAGCAGCATCTCGCTGAAAGACCGTAAGGAGAAGCAGGCTGTTGTCAGGCAGCCTTCCTATCTCAAGCAGCAGCCTGTTCATGGGCATGTCTTCTAGTATTACGAACTCTACCCTGTCCCTGTATGCAGCTGCTGTCTCGCGTATGGTCTCTATAACAATGCGTCCGGTGCGGGTCCTGTCAGCCACAAAATATATCCTGCTGGTGTCAGGATGCAGCTTGAGCATCAGATCAATATTAGCCCTGATATCAGCATCTTCATTAATGCCTGTATAGTTTCTGAATCCGGCAGCCCGGCTAGCACTAAACCAGTTAAGCCCGCAGAAGACCACCGGCACATTGCCGAATACCCTGGCCCTGTATCTGACCAGAAAATCGAAGGCATCATCGTCCGTCGCAATAATTACGTCAAAGCGCACATTGCTGAACTTGGTCCTGTATAGGCTGGCCAGCTGGCCCAGATATGTGCCTGTGCTGATCCACTTGGCGCCCATGTATTCTATATATACCTCGGTGTTACCGCTCCTCACATCGAGTGCTGCCATTATGCCCTTTGTCTCATCATCTGTCCATTTGTATCCATGATGGTATGAATTAAGCAGAAGCACCTTTTGGGGAGTGGCTGCTGATACCTCAGCAGATGTGAGCAGGACGCAGGAGAGCATAGCCATTGCAAAAGCTATAAGGCAGCATGTCAGCCGCAAACGATAGTTTGATAAGCCTCTTGCCATACCTTAATTATACAGCAGCACATTTGAGCAGGCATAGGCATCAGCTGCCGTTATATAATGAATGTTGTAATCCATGGAAAAGAGAGATATGCAATACCCTATTGATGATGTAATGCCTCAGATACGCGCTGCAGTGCGCTCTCATAATGCATTGGTGCTGCATGCCCCGCCTGGCGCCGGAAAGACGACTCGCGTGCCTCTGGCCCTGCTCGAAGAGCTTAAGCATGGCAGGATCATAATGCTCGAACCGCGCAGGCTCGCTGCACGCTCAGCCGCCTTATGGATGTCAGCATCGCTTGGGGAGAGTGTCGGCTCAACTGTCGGCTACTCCATAAGATTCGACAGCTGCATATCAAAGCAGACCCGCATAGAGGTGGTGACCGAGGGCATACTGACCAGAAGGCTTCAGGGAGATCCTGGATTGGATGGGGTCAGCGCAGTCATATTCGACGAATTTCATGAGCGCAATATACATAGCGACCTGAGTCTGGCCCTATGCATAGACATGCAGAGACATCTGAGACCTGACCTCAAGATAGTCGTAATGTCCGCCACACTGGACTGCGCACCAGTGTCAGCACTGCTGAATAACGCACCTGTTATATCCTCTGAGGGCCGTGCCTTTGCAGTTGAGGAGCGCTACCTGCCGGACAAGACCGGGGCTCCTCCGGCCCAACAGGTAAAGGATGCAGTTGCCAGGGCCTTGCATGATGACGAAGGAGATATACTCGTCTTTCTGCCGGGTGCTGGCGAGATACGCACATGCGCTGAAAGGCTCGAAGCGGCTCGCATCAGGGAAAAGGGCCTGGAGATACACCCGCTCTATGGCGACCTCTCGTTCGAGGCCCAGGAGCGCGCAATACTGCCTTCTGACAGCAGAAAGATTGTACTCGCAACCAACATTGCAGAGACCAGCCTTACTATTGAGGGCGTGCGTGTTGTTATAGACAGCGGCCTTGCGCGCAGGCTGCAGTTCGACCCTGCCTCTGGCATGGACAGGCTGCTGACCACCAACATATCAAAGGCCTCTGCTGAACAGAGAAAAGGCAGGGCTGGCAGGCTCGCCCCTGGAGTCTGCTACAGGCTCTACAGTGAGTATGACTTCAGCACCATGCAGCCCTTTAGCAGCCCTGAGATTGCTACAGCAGACCTCAGCAGCCTTGCACTTGACCTTGCTGCATGGGGCAGCAGTTCGTCTGAGCTGTCGTGGCTCGATGCACCACCGCCTGCTGCCATGTCAGCTGCTGCTGAGCTGCTCCGCGAGCTGGGAGCAACCGATAGCTCAGGCCGCATTACAGACAGGGGCAGGGCCATGGCCCGATTGCCGCTGCATCCACGGCTGAGCTGCATGGTGCTCAGAAGCATGGAGCTCGGCTCCAGCCAGACAGGTGCTGACCTTGCTGCGCTGCTATCTGAAAGAGATATCTTTCTGCGGCCATCGAGAACCGGGACAGAGGGCTATGGAGATATACATGAGAGACTTGAGGTGCTTGGCAGCTTCAGAAGGAGTAAGCATGCCCCTTCATACACTGATCTGCGCGCACTGAAGAATGCCATAAGGATCTCTGCACAGGTCTCTGGAATGCTGCTTACGGCAAGAACAGTTCCGGATCTGGTTGATGCTGATACTGTTTCGAGATTATTAATATGCGCCTTTCCTGATCGCATTGCACAGAAGAGGCCCGGTACTGAAGCCAGATTCATAAGCTCTGCTGGCAGGGGCCTCAGATTCAGCAGGCTGCCTGCAAGGCCGGCCGCAGACTATATAGTTGCACTGAGGATAGATGATGCTGACAAGGCTGAAGGGACCATCCACCTCTTTGCTGATGTCTCGGAGCAGATGCTGCGCAGCGAGTTCAGCAGCCAGATTAAGACCACCAGAAATATTGTATGGGACAATAAAGATAGGCGCATATCTGCTGCAACAGAAGAGTCTCTCGGAGCGATTGTCCTCTCTTCGCGGCGCTACAATCCGGCTGATGCCGAGGTCGCAGCTGTCATATGCGATGCAATCAGGAGAGACCCTCATCTGCTGAGTCCGACAGACGAGGCACTGCAGTTAATAGGAAGAATCAATCTGGCCGGGCAGATAGCGACTACTAAAGAGTGGCCGATCCTCTCGTGGGATACACTTGCGTCCTCACCAGAAGAATGGCTGCTTCCGCATATAGGCCGCAGCCGCACTGCCGAAGAACTCAGAAAGATGGATCTGGTGCCAGCAATAAAGGCACTGCTCACCTGGGAGCAGCAGCGCCTGCTCGACAGGCATGCGCCGACTCATATAGGAGTCCCGAGCGGTCGCAGGCTCAGCCTGGACTATACCTCAGGAGATACGCCGGTGCTCGCTGTTAAACTGCAGGAGATGTTCGGCCTTGCAGACACCCCCACTGTTGCGGACGGGAAGATCAGGGTACTCATTCATCTGCTCTCTCCGGC
>JAUESI010020320.1:0-11067 GCA_032275145.1 Synergus laeviventris | reverse complement strand
TCTGTGCCTTCACATACAGTAACCATTTACACTTATATACCATTTCCTAATTTATTTCCGCATTCTTTTAAGTTTATGTTTTAAATATGGCGTAGAGCCATATTTGAATCTCATATGCTCTCCGTAGATACATGAAACATCTGTTTCATATAGTGGACAATGATTTTAACCTGCCAGAAGCTGGGATCATCGGGATAAGTTTTTTCAACAAATATTCAAGATACTCAATTAAACCAAAATATTTAATTCTAGACAATAAAAAACTACCTACATATGATGATAGAGAATTCATCAGTGGCTATACAGCTCATATTAACAACATTAATATCAACGAACTCGATCAAGAGGTATTTATCGATAAAGATACCAACATACCGGATGTGATTTATGCAATCAGAAATAATCAACTAATAGTCCCATACCATTCAAAGCATAACACTCACTCGAGAGGGAGAAACCATTGGACGCAGATTAACGGATTTACAAAATAGAACTAGGTTACAACATATAGAGAATGAGGTAAGCAAAAATGTATGGAAAGGAATAGCCGACATAATGATATCTTCTATCTGAAAGGAGTCCCACTTCCCTGTGCTGACCTGGTAGCACATGCGATTATCCTTAAATCAGGAAAAATAGTCAATATAAAATCATATAGGTCACTGGAGTGTCACAAGAAAGAGATATCAAAGAAAATGGGAGATCTGTTAAATAGGGAAGTCTGATCAAGATGCTTATCCTCTACATATAATAGACGATATCATATATCAATTAGGAAATTCCAAATTTTGTTCAGCTTCATTTGAGTTCTGGTTTTCAGCAAATAGTATTCAACAAGATTCCTTTCGGTTTAAAAAATGCCCCTGCCACGCACCAACGATTGATGGACGGCGTATTAAGAGGATCAACAGGAAAAATATGTTTTGCCTACTTGGACGACATAGTTGTGTTCGGCTCTACCCTAGTGGAACATAAAAGTGACATCTTCACAATTTTCGAAAGACTTAGGCAATCAGGCCTAAAGCTTCAGCCAGATAATTGTTAATATTTTCGTCACGAACTCGAGTACATCAGTCACATTATTAGCAAAGATGAAGTTAAGCCGAATCCAGCCAAATTAGAAGCGGTAAGAAATTTTAAACAACCCAGGAATTAAAAGAAATACAGTCATTCCTAGGACTACCAGGCTATTACACGATATTTATATCAGGGTGTCTAGCGGACCGGGAAATGGGGAAAAACCCGGGATTTTATTTAGAATTAGGAAGTTTTTTTATTTTATTACAAAATCGACTAATTACCTTACGTCTCGATCAGTGACATTGGAATAGAGGGATTAATTGCAGCGCCACTTTAGAGGAACTACGTAGCCAAACAGTTTCTCGCGCGAGTGTGAGGCTTTCTTTCTCTAGCAACAGGTTCGTGACTATTATTACAGAACGAAAACGTTCCCTAGTGGGTCGTGGAGTGGAGGTCGAAAAATCGACACATTCTTGAGACACACTGTCTGTGTGAGGGTTTGCGGGGAAACAGATTTCTCAGAATTAATATTTTCGACGGAGGAGCATCTACATTTAGAAGCATGTAACGAATCACTTACCGCGTCTAGTTCGGCTGCTTTGAAAGAGGAATATACTGGCAAAAAGGGGTTCGTTTACGTTTGTTAGCAAACAGATTATGCTTAACGTTTTGTGCAAGTGTGAATGATTAGATCATGAATTATAAAAAGACAGTATATTTTTTAGTTATTGGTTTGACCATAGTATGTAAAGTGAGTTAATTTTGTTATTCTACATCTGCGAGTAATATATTTTCATGTCAAAGATGTTTACTTTTTAAAATATATTTCAAATATATTGTTTTAAATTTAGGAATCGAAATAAAAAATTTTTTTTTAATTTTGGATTTATACCACAGCGGATTCGGAAGGCGTTTCTTTTTTCACAGAAATTTTTATTTAATGTTTAAATGTTTAATAAAAATTAAGAAATGAAAAAAATTTCTTCAAATTTTTAAATCTTTTAAACGTTTTCTAGAAAGATTTTTTTTATTGAGTTAAATGGACATGCTTTTGAAAAAGTTCAATAATTAGTTTGGTTCGCACCTGAATTTTCTTCAGCTTGAATGGAAGAAACGTTCTGTCTTTTTCTTTCATAGAAAAATCTTCTTGAGAAATTTTAGGATTTTGGTAATTTGCATTTTTCGCAATTTTCGAATGCTGCAAACAACACGAATTTTCAAATTCAGAAATCAAATAGAAGAAATTTAAGGATTTCAACATTTTTTTCTTACTTTTTTCGAATGCCAGCACACACATTTTTATCGTTTAGCTCAATCTATTCGATCAATTTCTGAATTTTTGCTCCGCACCTTTGTGAAAAAACTTCAAAAATTTTTTTCTATGTTTCAATGATTTTAAGTGATTTTGAATTTACAATTTTTATACCATTTTTTATTTCTATTTTTGTAATGGGTCGTGCAAAAGTGAGTGAATCGCATTACTCTGTCAGCCATAAGGATGAATTTTCCTAGACTAATGAAGATAAAAAATGCAGAACTAATGCTTATTGCAATGTGTGTAAAAAAAGCATTGACTTACATTCCATGGGTAAGAAAGCTCTATCAAGTCATGCGAAAGGCAGTAAACATAATTTCAATTTGAAAGTCCAAAATCAAAACTTAAAAGTCGACCATTTCCTCTCTCGTAATTCTAATACAGAAACAGTAGTAGCATCTACTTCTACTCAACAAGTAACAAATCTAGGTAACATATTTTTCAGTTTTTAGTCAAGATATAAATGATCGACTAAGTGAATGATAATTGATTTTTATATTTAATTTCAACTGATTGTTCATTTTTAGGTTTCAATAATTCCTCTAAGGATTCTGGAAATCTAGGCTCCACAATTTGGAAAAAAGAGTCGGATAATATGTTGCAAAATTTGTTGAAAACTGATAATGTCACGAGGGCAGAAGTCCTATAGTGTATCACTACAGTTTCCAATTACTTTGGCAATCTCGGTGCTACTGAAGCTGCTACTATGTTCCCCGACATATTTGCGGATAGAGAAATACCCGCGAAGATGAAACTACAAAAAGATTAAATAGGATACACTGTTATATACGGTATCGCTTACCAGTTTGAAAAAGATTTGAGAGATTCAGTAGATTTCGGAGAAACAGCAGATTGATTTAATTGTACGTTTTTGGAATAAATATTCAAATGAAGTCGCAACAAGGTACTTTTCTTCGGTATTCCTCGACAGCGCGGTTGCAGTTAAATTGAAGGGAGGATTAACGGGTGCGATTGGAGACAAGAACTTGAATATAGTTCTTCAGCTTTCTTTGTAAATCAACTTCCTTATGCTGGACGATTTAAAAAATGATATTAAAGAAAAGTATCCTCAGAATCCTATTATACTTGATCTGGGCAGCTGAGGTCTTCATAATGTACACGGATTATTTAAAACTGGAATACGAAAAACGGGATGGAAACTCGATAATTTTTTTAGTTGCCTTTACCGTTTTTTAAAAATACCCCTTCGCGACGAAGAAATTATACTAAAATTACGAAGTCTGATATATTTCCACATAAGTGTTTTGATATTAGGTGGGTGGAAAATATATTGGTTTCCTTAAGAGGATCTAGGATGTTGCCACCGTTATGAGTCTGCGATAAGTACGTTGGAGTTGAAGGCAAAAAAATCCACTCAACAAAGATCATGCGAGTTTTCGAGCAGTGTCCAAATTCGTAAAAGAAAGACTTATCGAAGCAAAATTGGCATTTTTCAAGTCCGTTGCATCTTTGATGGAACCAATTCTCATCGAATTTCAATCTGATGCCCCTCTAGTGCCGTTTTTGTACCGTGATCTTACGTACATGGTTGCCACGATTATGGAACGTTTTGTAAAATCAAAAGTCTTAGAAGATGTTGTGACAATTGCACAGGTGAACCTAACGGATCCAAAGATTTTGCTGCCAGTTGCTGATGTAGACGTGGGATTCGAAACAAAAGACACTCTCTTAGCATCTAAAGTTCTAGCAGAAGAGATAACAAATTTGAAAACGTTTGCTCGTGAATGCTACCTTACGATGACGCAAAAGCTCATGGATAAAAGCCCTCTGAAGTACAAATTGGCAAAGTCCATTTCTTGTCTCGATCCTACCGTGATTTTAGAGTCTTTCAACTGCTAAGAAACGTCTCAGCACATACCTAGATATCTTATGTATCGACAACAAATGGAGTTCTGGGACAAAGGAAGATAAAATAAAGTTGAAGTAGAAAGGGCATCAATGCTCTAAAAATGTATGACCGTCAAAAGACTCGATTAGATCACTTTTTAACAGAACTATCTCTGCTTCAGGGAAAACATATGAGAACCTAACAGAATTTGTCAAAATGATACTCATTCTATCCCATGGAAATGCTGTACTTAAACGAGGATTTTCAGTCAATGAAGATTGTTTAATCGAAAATCAGAGAGAAGAAAGTCTGATTGCTCAGCGTATCGTATATGACAACATTAAAGTTTATGGAGGTGTAAAGTCGGTTCCAATAACAAATCATTTGCTTAAATCCGCCCGTAATGCATATTCCGTATGTTTTAATGCAAGAAACATTAAGTTGGCTGAAAATGAAAAGGAATTAGAGGAGAAACAAAAAAAAGAGTTAAGCAAAAGAGACCAAAGAGCTTCAAACTCAAAAAAAAATTCTGAAACTACCTGCAAAGAAAAACCGGGGAAAATCCGGGAATTTCAAAATGCTGTATATGCAATTTTTTCTTGCATAGAAAAACCATTGACAAAAATTACGAAAAAGGACACTCTATTTAACTGGACTCTTAAATGTCAAAAAAGCTTTGCACTCTGGAAAGACAAACTCTGTGAAGCTCCAGTGCTAAGATACCCCGATTACTCAAAAGATTTTTTACTAACAATGGACGCTAGCACAAAGATCTGGGAGCAGATGATAAAGAAAACTTGTTGGATTAGCAACGTGGATTCTATCAAGATTATCTCACATAGGAGGAGAATAAAACAACCATTCGGGAAATAAAACAGCCGAATGCATGCGGAAAATTATGGGAAAAAGTTACCAAGTCACAACTTGGAGACTACCAAGAAAAGTCATGGTTATGCCTACTTAATGTTAAGGTTAAAGACTTCATAGACCGAAAATAGTACGTATAGAATTCCCTGACCCAATGATCATACCATTGAAAAAAATAAAAATACAGGAACGATAATTTTTTCATGTGAGCGTTTTCCAACGATTAAAGAAGCACACAGATCCATGATGACTCAACATTACGGCGAAAATAAGAACATCGAAAGAGCAAGATCAATTGTTGAATGGAAAAATATGGAAGAAGATTCACATTGTAAAAAGATGCCCAATCTGTCAGTTGCAGAAAACAACCAGAATAGAAAACAAAAGTGAAGCAATCATCCCCGATACGCCAGTTGACTCAATCCATAAAATAGCTGTGGACATTTTCGGACCGTTACCGTTATTCAGGAAATAACTACATCTTATCGATCCAGGACCTTATCTAGGTCCCTATCGAAAGACTTTTTGATCATTATATTTATATGTTTAGTTCCCCCAAACATATAATGACAGATCAGGGTGCTAATTTTGTTTCAGAACTTGTCAAAAATTTCGAAAATCTGTTCAGAATCTGACATATCAAAACATCTACCTATCACCCACAGCCAAACGGAAGTTTAAAAAGGTCACATTCAACTCTGAAAGACCTAATAAGGACATGCATGGAAGATAATAAGGTTGAATGGGACAACTCCCTAAAAATCGTGACAATGGCTCATAATACAATGAAACATGAAGGTATTGGGTATTCGCCTTATCAGCTCACTTTCAGGAGAGAACCTAATATCCCTTCTGTGCTAAGTACATCACCCACGATCAAATACTCATATCTTATTCAAAGGTGGAAAGATAGACATGAAAAGTATCTTATCAAAGCCAGAGAAAGAATAAGTTTGCAAAAAGAGAAATAAAAGAAGCAAAATGATTCAAAGATTATAAAACCTCAAAGAATCTATGTAACCGGAAACCTAGTGAAGTTCATTAATCAAACGGTTATATTAGAAACAATAGAAAACAATCATTACAAAATTAAATTTGAAAGCAACAATTTAACTATACACGCCAACCAATTAATACCTTATTATTCGTAATTGCAGAAGTATTTCACAATCAGTTGGATGATGTACACTTATTCACTAGTAAGACTGAATACGTTCCGACCGATCGAGAAACGCTCAGTAAATGTAAATCTGTTGCTGAATATAAAATTTGTCACCGAAATCAACCCAACTATAGGCTAATAGATACAAATAGTTGCCATGATAATATTATTAAAAAACATAAAGAAACTGTAATATGTAGCTTTTCACCCTTCAAATTATACAGCGAAAGTAATATACCAACCACAAAAAAGTATATATTACTTCCTAGTAAAAAGCTTACGTTAGATTTTCTTTGCGAAATTTCTATAACATTGGTAGAAATGATAAAAACGTTAATATAAAAGGCTCCGGATGTAAAGTTTTCTCAGATAATGTTCAACTCTATTTAGAAAAAACATCTATATACGAAAAACTATTGTACTAAACAAGAGCTACTAAATACCTTACGATAGGAACTCTCTATATATATTAAAGGACCACCTAACAACTTAACCTCGTCAGCTTGATGTCAACGTGTTCAAACAGATGAAACTTAGCTTAGATGATACATAAAACTTGTTAAATAAGATTTCTTCCAATCATAGAGCCCAGTGTTGGAAAGAAAAGCCACCAAATAGTTACGATAAATAGGTTATTTTAGTATAGGATTAATTGGCATATTTAGTCTTTACAAATGCGGAATTTTTAAAATAATCAAAAACTACCTCCCTAGGAAGTTATGTCTATTTTGCATTTAAAAAAATGTTTAAGCCAGTCCCACCGTATAGTACACAAGCGCTCCAACCCAAGAAGTAGTTACAGAAGAACTTAGACCCTCTAATGTACCTATACAAATTAAAAATAGGAAAGTCAAATTTTAGAGCCTAAAATGTTTCTAAACAGAGAGGTGGGAATGGGAAAATACTTGATTCTTTAGAAAACTGGAAAGCTGTTCGCTTTTTCTTAAAATCCCCTCCAGTATGTATTCTCCCACATATCTAGGACTGGTTTAGGCAGTCGTAGCGTTATCCAGCAGTTTTCAGCTCACCCTTACACACTCTTGTACCTTTTACAGAAACGCTCTACGGAGGTTAAATAAATCATACAGTATAATTAAAAAAGTGTAATCCTTTCTCCCTGTTACAATTCACAACGAAGACAACTACTTGGTAAGCTGAGAAAATAAGATTTACTAAACTCAGGCTCACAAAATTAATTCGTCTAAGGGTCATTATTTGAGTAATTCATTATTGAAATTAGCATTACTCTTAATTAAATTATTGTAAACCTTGAACGTTTGTATTAAAAAATAAAACTTCTTAAATTGGATCAATTTTGTTTAATTCATTGGCTTGTCCTCGTTCCTATATTTCCATTAACTTGCAAAGTAAAACGAGGGATTTAGTTTTTAACGAAACAGAGTCTGTTAACAGGGAGGAAAATTACTAATAAATTTAGGCAGGGCGTAAAAATATGAATAAAAAAATAAAAAAGATAAACTTGTAATCGTCGATCAGAGCATAAAATTAATTTTCATCACGCATGCAAAGAATATGCTATATTTCACAGTATGGCATATTCCTCGCATCATGAAAAATCATATATGCATCTCGCGTGCTATAGTTTCAAATTGCGCCACCAACGGCACCCGCGTGTGCAATATGCAACTATATACCCCACTCGTTACACAATGTACTATAACAACTCACCCAAAAATTGGACAAAACGTTAACATTAAAAGTTTTTTCGACGTCATCGGGATAATATTCAAGAAAAGGTTGATGCAATAAAATGGCTGCATTATTTATTAACACGGAAACATCAGGTAAACCGACTTTTCTCATCATCCTTAAAGTTTCTCGAACCTCTAATCTCTTCGATACGTCTACCACAAAGCCATAAGCCTAGATAATAAAACAATGCATAAAATACCAGTTATTAAATTACCTAAAAAACAGAGTTCAATAACAATAAATAAATTATTTAATTTACTTCTCCTCCTTCCTTAAGAATCGCACTCAGCGTAGATTTATTAGCATCAACATTATTATCCCAACAAATAACTATACATCCTAAAGCTGCTAACTGAATTGCCAATTCCTTTCCAATTCCATGCCCAGCCCCAGAAATCTAATATTATTTTAAATCAAGAAATGAGTAAAATTTTTATTAATTAAAAATGTATTTACTTTGTAATTTAAAATTTCATTTTCAATGTATTTTTATTTAACATTTATGGTTTAATTTCTAACTGATAGAGTGTCTACTATAACTCCGGAAATCCGTAAATAAAAAATTTACCATTTATTTTCAACGTTATACATTTCGCATATCTTAAAATATTTTATTAGATGTTAAGAGATTCTAAACGATCCAATAATATTGTCAGGAATTTTAAGATATCAAGAAGAATGTTTACTAATTTTGAGAGATTTGAAGAGTTTCTAACGGGATTTTTAAATGTTTTGTGAAAAATTATAGAATTTTAATAGATTTTATTTACTTGAAAGGATTTCATAGAACTTTAGGCGTATTGAAAGATCTTTCCAAATTTTTATTGATTTTGGGGAATTTTAAAAAACGAAAAATTTTTTTAAATGCATTTTAAGGAAATTGAAAAGTTTTTAAATAAATTTTAATGGTTGCTTTTGAATTTTAAGGAATACAAAAATTTTCATGATTAATTTTATAGGATTTTCAATGTTTTTTAAATGTATTGTAAAGGTTATCATGAAAATATTATTTGAAGACATTTTTATGAATTTAAAACGACTTTGTTGAATTTTAAGAAATCTTAAGAGAATTTACAGAATTTTAAACAAATATATTTTTTACGTGTTTTAAGATGTACAGAATTATTTTTGATGGATTTTAAGGAATTGCATTGAATTTTACGAGATTTTAATTTTAGAATTATTTAACATTTTTCGTGAAATTTTTGGGACTTTAGGACGTTATGAAGACGTTTCTTTAAATGTTGTCGAGAAATATAAAAAAAGATTTGAATGGTTTTTTTATTTGATACGATTTCGTGAAATTTTGAACGATACTAAGTGATTTCTAGCAATCTTTAATGTTGTCGTGAAATTTAATGGATTTGAAGAGAGTTTTAGGAAATTTAAGCGATTTTGAAGAATTTTAAGCTACCAAAATTAATTACATTTTTTTAAGAATTTCTGAAAATATTTTTAGTGAATTTTAAGGGTTTACAAATAATTTTTAAAGCTATTTTAGTTTTTAAGTGATGTTACAAGATTTTTAAAGATTTGTATAAATTACAAACATTTTTTTTACATGAAACTATGCGCAGGATAACCTTAAATATATTTTACTTGTGCTTTTGTAAAAGATTAAAAATTTGCAACCCGTAAAAAACAGGGAATTTGGTGGGGGAAACTTAGTAGACACCCTAAATATGTCTAAATTTATTGAAGAGTACAACATTACCAAGACTGTCTCGCCTAACAAACTCTTCATTGTAGGAGGCACAATAAGTCTAAATGGTGCCACTATCATTGCAAATGTAATTTTTATCGATAGTAAAAATAATTCGGAAGCCAGTCTGGGAAAAACGTATGGTTTCACTCTTTTCCATAGGCACGAACTTCTGAAAAAAAAAAGATTAAAATGTCAACCTGAAATAAAATGTTACCTTCTTTGAACAAAAATATTTTTAATTAATTATATATTTAAAATTTTGAAACATTTTTCTGGTACCTAGAGTTTGATTTAGAATCAAAAGATTTATTTTCATCTGGCTCTGTAGACATGTTCTCGGTTAAATTAAGGTTTTTTATTCCTCAAAAAGTTATTTCCTTCTCAATAAAATGTAATTTCTTCATGAATATAACCATTCACTAAATGTCTAATTAGCAAAAAGAATTTTAGCGAACTCTGAAGCCTGAAGTTAACTTAAACCCAAATCATTTGACAATTGACAGTTTTGAGAAAGATGTTCTTATCAGAGAAAATGTATATAAAATATCTTTGAAAAAATGCATTTATTCAAGAACAAAAGTAGAGAAAGAACTTAAATGAGATACTTTTATTTCTAACACTATAATTAACCTTAGACTTCACATTAGTTATAGACTGTTATTTATTTTATAAATGAATAGCTCTGTAATGGGAAAAAAAGTCTGCTCTTTACTTTTCTAAAACGCATTGTATAAATTTTTGTTGACGATACAAATTTGGCTGAATTTCAATTCCCTATCATCTGGGTTTCACTAAGGTACATAAAGAAAAAAAAAAAATTTATATATTTTTTCTTCACCAAATTGTTCTTTACAAGAAAAAAGACTGTACGTATTTATTCATTTAAAACTCTAAATTCTAAATTGTTTTAACTCATAGAAATTCCACAAAAGAATATTTTTTATATCATTATCTTAACATTAAAAAAATTCTTTTAATTATTTTTAATAAATTTAGTTTTTATATTTTTAATAACTAATAAGAATTTTATCATGATACTATCATGTTTTTAGTTTTTATTTGATTATGAATTCATTAACGTTAAAATAATCTACATGATTAAAATAAATTTTTTTTATAATACTAGGGCGATTTTTCAAATTCAAAACTTTAGTACTTCTGTATTATATTCTATATTATATTCTATGTATATTATATTCTATATGTTACTGCTATAAGAGAACCATTCATTAAATGTTTGTACCTCAACAAAAGTTTGAATAAGTCAGACAAAAAAGTCG
Source organism: Synergus laeviventris (assembly GCA_032275145.1). Taxonomy (NCBI): domain Eukaryota; kingdom Metazoa; phylum Arthropoda; class Insecta; order Hymenoptera; family Cynipidae; genus Synergus; species Synergus laeviventris. The sequence goes on along the minus strand of JAUESI010020320.1, from coordinate 156 downwards.
CTAATAACAAAGATTTACCTCACATATAAACATCAAATTGTTCAATAATAGCAGCGAGCGAGCGAGCACAAATCACACAAGTAGTATAGCTAGGGGGGTTCTGGGCCACTTATCCGTCGAGCTGGTTCAATTTTCTGCTAAGTTGCGGGTCGCTTA
>JAUESI010020317.1:0-11085 GCA_032275145.1 Synergus laeviventris | reverse complement strand
ACGATTAACTACGGCGTTAACTTTAACGCTCTGTCACTTTAAGCAATGATTTAACCGAGTTTGGTCGAATCGGCCCTTAACCTGCTTCTATTGGAAAAAAATTCCGAAGTCCTCAAACTATACGGTACATATATATAAAATAAATTACCATAAATTACCCATTGCTAAAAAATGAGCTTTAAAGAAGAAACTAATACTATAAATCATTTTTTCGTCACAAAATGGTAAAAATAAAAGATAACGACCAACACTTTACAAATTTAAACATTCAAATTAATAATATGAACAATATTTGATTAGGCGATGAGTCGTCTACTTTCTGAATTGACCTCAAAGTAGACGATTCACCAAAAGTTTATTGCCGGACCGACCGGCAATACGCCAAATGTCTTCAAAGTATACGGTTCATCACAAAAATTTCCGCAAACTATCCGATCCATATATATATATATATATATATATCTCCATATCTCTCGCGCTCTCTCTCGCTCTCTCACCCCCCCCCCCCTCTCTCATGCACATGCCAGGGTCCTAACGTCGCGATGTGCTCTCTCTTTAGATTGAATCGTTATCCAAATCCAAATTGTTATCCTATACACGGCTATAGGTACGACAGTTGGTTGTGGATCAGATTGACTTGCCAAAGTTAATATAATAATTTAGGTAAATATAATAATTTAAATAATTCAAATAATTCTAATTAATTTCAATTACGGGATCACTGGTCCCCATCTTCTTCGTCTCACTGACATTCTTCGGCGTGCTGCCGTTCGAATGGATCTTTTTAGATGAACCTACTTTAGGAGATTGTACCTCTTCCTGGCTGCACCCGAATACTTCACACGTTTTTGGAGTTTTACTGGCGGATTCGAACAACTAGCGTTAGCATCGCTTGCTAGTTCATTTAGGTCCTAGCTTCCCGCCTGGCCGGAAGGTCTGGTCCGAACAACTCCCCCACCACGTTTATCTGCAGTATGCATTCGTGCTCTTTTCATAGTATCCAACCTCTCATGTGAAGATCTCTCGACTCAGGGGGTCATTGGAAATTGCTCACCTTCTTTTATGCAGAAAGTAAATTGATTAGCTAAATATAAATTTAGCTAATTAGATAACACAAATGTAACAAGTAATCGTTCTATACGTTAAATAAAAAATTAGTAATTTGCTCACCGGTCTAAAAACATCAACGTCCAGCCCAGTTTACACGTTCGAATACATGTGTTTTTAGGCATTTTTTAAAGAATAGTATATTATGCATCCAGGGAGGGAAACCGGAGTTTTTTGTCGAGCGCAACGTCTGCAGCACGAGTCGTAAGTCGAAGGCACCCCGAGATCGAAGTCGTACAAGATAAAAATACCTAATTCTCAAGGAGCATATGCTATTTTCTGAAACAAATGTCCAAAAGACGCTAGTTTTTAGGTTTAGAATGGCTAAGATGTCAATTGTGACGAAGTGTCAATATTATCTACTGAAGGCAGTTGGATTAGATTTTTTTCCATGATCAATGATATTACAAACATTCAGGGCTATTAAAACAAAAAATTGATCCGTAATTATTATGTTCGGCTGGTACTAAAATCTATTTATTATTTTCATTTATCAGATTGCAGAGAAAAATATCACTAAACGAGAAATAATGAAAGAAACTCAACATCTAAATGACATGATGGAGAATGAAAGAAGGTTGGCCATAAAAGCCGAAGCAGAAAAAGAGGAGGCAAACATTATGTGGAAACAAAAGTTCGTAGAAGCTTTAAAGAAACAAATATTAGAAAATGATGAACATCGGCTTGTTGAATTTCGAAAAAAACAAGAAGAAAGCCATTTGATCAACTGCGCTCAAATTGCTTTGCAAAGAGACGAAATTTTACAGCTTAAAACTCAACAATTTAAAACTGCAAAAGTTCGTGAAAATTTATTTAACAGTAATAATCAATTACAATATTATAGAGATATCGAACGCGAGGAAAACAGAATATTGGATATGAGGTAAAGTAACTTATATGTTTTTAATTATATGACCCTAGTAGGCACAAAATGTTGAATATCCTAACAAGTGGGGCTAAAACCCGCATAGCTGGACAAAAGTTTTTAATCTTTTCTAACCAAGCTGAAACTTACTAATTGGGGGCTTTTGAGGTCGCTTATCATCCATAAAATATGAATATGAATTAAAGAATTCTATATTAAAAATTGCGAATCTATAATATGGCGGGCAAGTCTGATAAAAAATTTTTTTTATTTTCTTGATACTTGCAAGGAACCCAACGAAGAGCTCCCTTTAGATTTGGATGAACACATTTTTATCTCTAGAAAAACGGTTTAGGGGTGTGAAGCAGCCACTGAAAGTTAGACTTAGCAGGTGGTGGTTTAATAAATTCGTATATAAAAAGGCAATGTTTTGAAACGGAAGACGTTTTCAAAATAACCATCGTTTTGAGAAATCAAAATCATACTTTTTTCGATTAGGACAACATTTTCCAAGTGCAAAAGCCTAAAATTTTGTTGTCTTAAATCTTTTTGAAACTCCACTGAATTGTAGTCCTACTGGACCTCTTTTTATCTCAAGAAGAAGACAAGTGTAGTAGATTTACAAATATTTTTTATGACCTTTCTGAAACATCGAAAAGAGCCCCTATATGTTGAAATCCAGTCGTACTAGAGCTCTCTTCTCTGGGGAATTGAAAGAGGTTCACTAGAACTACAATTCAGTGAAGTTTATAAAAGATTGAAGACAAAAAACTTTTAGGTGGTTGTCGCGTAGCTTGTCAAAGTCATGACATTTTATATTATAATTTCAAATACTTTCTATTTTAAAGTTTAGTCATATAATTAAACCTAACTTAAAAAAGCCATAAACTTATGAGGTAGACCAAAATATTATTTCCTAGAACACTTGCACGGTTTTTACGTGGTTCCAAGCCCAATTTTCGAGTACAGGTTTTTACATATATTATTATAACCAAAGGAAAATACTGTGTAACAAGGAGGTTACATCAGGTGCCCTCAAGCCCCTCAAGCTCCAAACCCCTTAGTACGTTGACCGGCAGAGGACTTCGACGTTTGCCGGAGACAGCCGATCATCCTCGAATCTCGGCAGCCAGCTGCAGAGTCGCTAACTGCCGTGAGAGTCTCTACATAGCCCCCGTTAAAGCAACTCGCCCTCGTGTCTCGTGCCCCAAAGTTATTGTCAGAAAACAGTGCCAAAAACCACACCCGACGTCGACCGGATGTCCGCCATGGCACCACCCGCCCGATTTAATCCGAGTTCTCACCAAAACGGATCGGACTAATTGTTGAAATATAAGTAAATTTAGCTTATTGATGTGTATGAGTGATCATTACTGTATAGATAGCGTCTACGAGCGGAACTTTGCTTATTCACTTATTCAAGAGAGTCGAGCGAGTCAAGTCACTCAGTACATTTGCTTCTAAGTATGTAATATAATAAGCCTTATAATAAACTCTATTGTTTGACAACTTCTCTTAGGTAATTCCACACCTCTTAATTCAACAGTAATATTCACGGCTACGCTAGCTATTTTTACTTTGAACATTATACAGATAAAACCTCATCGGAGCGGCATATAGAAGCTGTGTAACGCTTTGTCCCTTTCTAAATCTTATTTCAGGTATCATAAGCTGTCATAATTACTAGAAAATTGTTTCTTAAAAAAAAAGAAAAAAAGCAACGATAAATTTTGCTAGTAAGAAAAAAGGATAATAATATGGTAATATTAATTGATTTACTGATTCTATATTTCTGATAATATATATATTCGTAATGGGTACCTTAAATAGTATACTGAGCGTTACACCCCCCGTTCTAGAGTAAAATTAGTCTCTAATTTTTAACCCTAAGATTTCTAGGTCTAACAAGAACAGTTTGTTCAATCGCCTGAACCGACGGTTCTACACTTGATGTCGAAATCGGCGTGAGCGGTATAACAGGTGACAATTAGTGTGCTCGAAACATAAAAACTCTTTTCGTTGTTTATGAGAATTATTTCGTGCATTGGTGTAGCAGCGATAAATGTCTTTCCATAGGTTTAGGTATATCAATGAGGTGTAGGCAGGACAGGGTTTCAGTTTCGAGGATGGATATTTGTAATGAGTAGGTTAGTTTTCTGTCAAGTATTGTAACCGAAACTTCTAAAATGTCAATTATATGCTGGTAGTTATATTCTGAAGAGGCAAATCCCGCGAGCAACATTAACCAAATGATCACTATCTGAAAATTCAATATTGTTCTTTAATACGGTTCGCGTGAACGATACTTCGCTCGTTATTGAATAAAATCTCATATTTATTGCTAAACTACAGCTGGGCTTTTTCATTCCGGACTGAGTTTATTTTCCTTGGTATTTAGCACTTTAACTAAATCATATGGTCCGAATATTGTCTGGGGCAATGCTATTCGCGAGTCTTGTTGCCATTTGTATTGTTCCTTATTTTTCTCAATCCGTTCCTTCGCTTTATTGATGTAACTTTCGTGTCATTTTTACGATAGTTTAATTGGTTCAGAATATCTCAAACTTGGCGTGGTCGCTAAATCTGACGGTATATTAGCATTTCGACCAAATGTTAATTGGAAGGGACTAAATCTTGTGCCTTCGTGGGTCATTGTGTTGTAAACCATACAGAGGAATTTAAAGGTGTCGTCCCACTGTACGTGCAGATCATGCATTCCAGTTTTTATCAGATCTTTGATAGTTGCATAAGTTCTCTCTAGGGCTTCGTTGAATTGAGGGTGGAAGGCTGCGGTTTTAACATGCCTGATTTTAAAAAGATTTTCAAAGTTTTGAACTAGTTCGGACAAGAAATTCTGTCCCTGATCTGTAAAAATGTGTTTGGGTGATCCAAATATATAGATGTAATGATCGAATAGATTTTCAACTATGGTTTCCGATGTGATGTTTTTTAGTGACATGAGGATAATATACTTTTTCAAAATATCCTGTATCGACAAAATGTACTCATTTCCTTTATTTTTCATGGGAAGAGGGATATCCATAGCGATTTTATCATTGGGGTATGTTGGGGTGTCGGGAATTATGCCTTCGACCATTCTTTTGATTCGCGTTAACTTCTGAGTTTTGTATATGTCGCATACTTTATGACTTTCCACTATGATTTGTCGCTTTTCTTCTTCGGATAATTCTGTAGTCGAACGATAGCAAGTATATATCTTAAGTTGAGGATACATGTGACTCATGAAACCGATAAGTGTTGGCAATTTAATTCTCTCGGTGCTAATGATCGTGGTGTCATTAAAGTGCAACCTGAGAATTCCGAGTTTCCGTCGGAGAAAATCTTCACACTTCTATAGCTCTGGGGATTCTTACTGGCTGTTCGTTAGATGGTTCCGGCGTTACCAAATCTCGTTCCTGCGAGTCTTCGTACATTTCTATATCAGATAATGCTACTTCAAGCTCAATGATGGGAAATCTCCAGGTTCCTGGTGTCGGGTTGTCCTGAATGAGAAATATCCGAGACAAGCCATCAGCAGCCTGATCTTCTGACCCTATTTTGTACTTGATCTTGTACTCGTATTCATGCAGTTTGAATCTCTATCTCATCAGTCGGGATGAAGGATATTTTACGTTAAAAAGCCAAGTAAGCACCTGATGATCCGTCAATATCTTGAAAGTCCTTCCTAATAAATATTGTCGTAATCGTCTCGTCGCCCACACTATGGATAGAAGTTCCTTCTTAGTCATGCAATAGTTTAACTCGAGAGCGTTTAGCGTCCTTGATATATAGTAACACGGATGTTCCTCCTGAGATAGAACGGCTCCTAATCCCACATTAGATGCATCTGAAGTGAGTGTGAACTCTTTTGTGTAGTCTGGGTACCTTAATACTGAAGAGAAACACAGTGCTGTTTTAAGCGTATCGAAAGCGGCCTGACACTGGGCTGTACACTCAAAAGGGTTTTTTTCTTTTGTAAGTTCAGTTAAGGGCTTGACGATAGTGCTGTAATTTTGTATGAATTTCCTATAGTATCTTGATAGCCCAAGAAAACTTTTGACGTGAGTTGGTGTTTTTGGCTGTCTAAATTCCATTACCGACTTTATTTTATTTGGGTTAGGTTTTACTCCATTCGGGGTTATCACATTCCCCAAATACTCGAGTTCCGGTTTTAGGTACTCGTAAGTTTGATTCAAACAAAATAATGTCATCCAGATATACGAAACATATTTTTCCAATCAACCCTCGTAAGGCGTTATCTATCATCCTTTGGAACGTGGATAGCGCGTTTTTCAGTCCGAACGGCATTCGTTGGAACTCGAAATCTCCGTCTGGTGTGGAGGAGGCTGTGTACTTCTTGGAATCAGGGTCCATAGAGAGCTGATGGAATTCTAAACTAAGGTCAAATGCTGAGAAGAACTTGGCTTTCCCCAATTGGTCCAAGATATCTTCAATGACAGGTAGAGGATATGCATTCTGGTCCGTACATTCATTGAGTTTTCTCAAATCAATTACTATACGTCTTTTCTTTTTACCTGATGCATCAACCTTGTTGGTACCACCTATATAGGTGAATTGAAGGGTGAGTCAGAATCTTTCATAATACCTTTGGTGAGATGATCGTTGGTCTGCAAGAGGATCTCTTTCTTGTGTCACTCTGGTGGTCGATAGCTTTTAATGTTGATAATTTTATCTTCCCTGAGTACAATTTTATGTGAAGTGGACCTAGTGCAAGCTAACGGATCTCCTAAGCAATATATTACGTCGCACCCGGATATTATTTTGCCAATAAATTATTTGACTTCACATTCTAGGTGATCTAAGCAAGAACAATTTAATACCTTCTGGGTTCTGTCAAGGAGTTCTTGTTCCGTTACATACCGCACGGAAGCTTCCGAAAATTCGAGTTTGGTTGGCCTAATATCAAATTCATTGGTCTCGTATATTTTACGTAGGATTAGACCAGGGGATTTTTATACTCTGATCTATTATCTTGTAAATAGAGTCGGGTAAATAATCATTATTTATTAGTACCGCGTTTTTATTACTGGATGATACCTGAAATTGAAGTAACTGCCCTGTACTTGGTTGTATTATTATACCGTCATCTACCAATTCATGTTTCGTGTTATTCAAATACAGAGCCTCGTTCGTGAGATTGTACATGTAATGATGTAAAAAGGGTAATCCGATTAAGCCATCTTCCAGTATAGGAAAATCATCCTTAATTATGTGGAAAGTGTATGAGATTCCTAAATAAGGTGTTACTACCTCGTGGTTGGACTCGTGTGAATCACATCCCATAAAAAAGGTCTTAACTTTTGCGATTTTATTCGTAGAGTTAAGAAGGTGTTGTGTCTTCAGCAGATTTATAGAAGATCATGAGTCGACCAATAGTCTGATGTCTTCCAATTCGTCTCCTCGTATGATGACTGATTGTAACCTTCTTCCGGATATAGCGGATACTCGTTCTGCATGATCTCCTCTCCGCGGTGCTCCATGACCTTTGTTTCCATTGTTTCCTGTCCTTTTACCGTATTCACTCGCTCTGGAGGACGACTTCTGTAGGATCACTGCGGAAAATCCTGAGTGTTTTAATTCGGACATTGGCTTTAAGTGTGTCCTATTTTTTTGCAATTAAAACATTGCATTTGAACTCTTTGTTGCAGAGGAATTCAGTGGTTCGGTGGGTTTTCCATGTAAAGGTTTATGTGTTGGGTGCGTTAATGAGGGTTGGTTTTTCGGTTGAATGTAGGTTGCTATGTCGTACTGAGGTTGACATGCCATAATAGATCCTGTATTTCTGAGTCTCTCTCGATGCCACGCTTTAGCTTCCATGGAGTCCTGGATAGCTTGAGAAAACGTGGCTGGCCGTAAAGGTCGTACTTGCATGCTTATTTCGTCACGCAAATTCATTATGTACCTCTTTATAACAGTGCGTTCTTCGATTTTAATGGCTATATTTCTCTCACATGGCCTCTGATGTTCGGCTTGTATTGCATAATTAAGTTCATTTTTTTTATTTAGGCGTCACACACGTGTAGTGTCGTCGAGCGCGTGACTTACTGCCTAGTCCGAGCGGTATCTCGCAAAATTTTAGTCCCTCGAGAATTTTAATAGCATTTTTGTATTTTCGACAATAAGATCATTAATTAGAATAAATTAGTGAATTTAAAATAAAAATATATCTCTGGAAATTTGATAATATAAATGTAAATGGAACTTAAGTCGGGTAGAGGCAGATTAAATTCAATGCCATCAGAGGGGAATATCCCAGATAGGTTAGAGTTAGAAGGGGCAGTAGGGGGACATCTTCGAATACTCTTGAAACCGTAAGCCGTGTAAGAGAAAATGAAGATAGGAGGAATGAAGGAATAGGGAATCGTTCATCCTTGAGTGAAGAGGAAATAAGGGTGAACTTGATAACCATTAGAGTGGACGGATTCACAAGCACTTGAAGACAAACCCTCGAATGGGATAATACTGGATTACCACCTTACATGACTATACATAGACTAGGGAAATACCGAAAACTCGAACCGCCACTCAGACAGAAACTCAACAAAGAATGTCAACCCAAGACATATCACAAATAAACGTGACAGTAGAATTAAATTCTTTTCGCGAAAGCAACGCTAAAAATTTAAGGAAAATAGACACACTAATGGGAAATGAAGAGACAAGTACGAGGGAAAAAGCAAAAGAATTGCGTAAGGCGAAAGAAAAAAATAGATCGCCACTTGGAATCTCTTAATTTAGATGGACCTTCCACTATCTTAGTTCGTGCTCTAAGGTAGTTCTTAGATGTTAAATCTTCTTATAACAAATGTGGTGGTAAAAGACAGAGCAAAGAAAGGGAAGTACCCATATTCAGAAATACAACCCCAGTAAAATATTTTCCATTTGGGTTGGTACAAACACCATTCCAAATTATGACAGGTTGGCCGATTAATTTCTCGAATAATAAACTAGATAGTCCCGCCTAATTTTTAGAAAAATTATTGAAATTTAAAAAGGAATACGGAATAGACGACAGGGACGTCCTAGAAAATTTAGACACGATACTAAGGGATGAAGCAAGCGATTTGTTACTAAGAAATGGTAGATCATCAAACACATTGAATGACTTTATCCGAGAAATCAGAAACGCCTACTTAGATACAAAATTTAGCGAAGAAATACAAAACAAAATAAAATTTTGCAATAAAAGAATGAACCAAGACATACTATCATACGTGACAGAAATTAGAAAACTTTTTATTAAATTGAACCCTAGGAAGAGCCTAGAATGGGAATTGCGTAGGACTTAAGACAACCTACGTATCGAATATAAAATTTATATTAAGAGAAATCACTTTTCTACTTTATTTTTAATTCTACGAGGAATTGTCAGACTTGGGTAAAGAATGGGCAGCAGAATTAATAAAATCAAAAATTAGGAGACAGACGAGACTTTCACGGGTCAAAGAAAAATGAACAGATAGAATGACAGACGACAAAATACTCTTATGAGACGGATTCAAAATAGAAATTTTCAACAAAATAGAGAGTTAATGCGTTATAATTATTACAACCAACCAAGGGAGAAATTTGGTGACAGAAAAATAATTTTTGTTAGATCTATACCCAGGGAAAACCGAGGACCCCCTAACGAACCAAAAGATTTTAGGAATTGCTTAAGGAGTAACTCATGGTTAGTGGAATCCTCAATGAGTCAGCGCCTGGGAGGGTCTCATGTGAGAACCGAGGTGGCACGCGCATATGATACGAGGAGGCAAGACAACCCCCGAAATGCTATCTGTGCGGAAAATCAGAACATTTTCACAGCGAATGCTGTTCTAGAAACAAAGACTCGGGAAACTAAGTGGGTGGACTATAGGGCAAGAATATTCTGCAGTCAGAACGCCAGAATATCTAAATTCGGACAAAAAACAAGGAAAAGAAGCAAGATTTCACATGATGCTCCAAGTTACGGACGTACTTTTCAAATTATTAATAGATACAGGAGCAACACATTCCTACGTGGGAAAAAAATTGATAGATAAGATAACGAAAACAGGTGTCCTAATTTCATAAAAATTGGTGGCAGCAAATGGGGAAAGTTTCAATATATTAGGGCTGGCAACGATCACATTAATCATCGGCAAGAAAATAAAAAGAGTTCTAGTCAGATTTGTCCCAGACTTAAAGTCGATAGGAATTTTAGGTAGCGATATGTTGAAATCTCTAGAGATGATCCTGAATTATGATAAAGAAACTTGGTGTTTACTAAGCGACCCCTTGACTCGTTAATAAAGATATTAAAAGAGAAGGGCAGAATAGACCCGAGATTAAATATCTTATACAAGTAGGGCACAATAAACTCAAGAATAAAGAAATAATAAAAAGACCTGAAAAAATTAAAGGGACAAGAATGATAGAATTAGAGAAACCTAAATAGGAATTAGAGGAGTTAGAATCCAGAAAACCAAGTTTTAGCTGGAGCAATAAAAACCCCCAACCTATCGGTAATTTCAGAGATAGTCCAAACTCTGAAAGCAGGCCCTAATAAGATAATCTCAAAGTTGCTCGAGATTCCGCTAAGAAACAGATTTGAATGCTTAAGTCAAAAGGAAAAAATAAACCTAGAAGAACAAAATGAAGAAAACAATGAAAGTCAAAAATGGTCTTGAAAAGGTCTGGATTAGGTGCAATTTAAGTCGGTCTTGAGACGAAAAATTTTTAATCGGGCAGATACTGATCCATGAAAATTAGTTGTTCCTAAAAGATTAAAAAACGAGTACTTGAAGAAAACCACGATAAATCGCAGTCAGGACATTTAGGGTCCGAAAAAACATACGCTAGGATCGCGGATAATTATTTCTGGCCAGGTATATATTCGGAGGTATATAATTAATATATAATTAATTTATTCGGAGGATAGAGTATGTTAAAAACTGTAAAGTTTGTCAAAGAACAAAACCAAGTAATCAGCCAAAAGTAGGATTGATGGGTAAACGAATAATAGAAGAACAATGGGCAATGATAACAGCAGATATATATATATATATATATATATATATATATGTATAGGCTGTACGTTGTCACCTCCGAAATAAATATATAGTAGACGT
>JAUESI010020316.1:0-11109 GCA_032275145.1 Synergus laeviventris | reverse complement strand
TAGTACGTTTTACAAGTATAGGATTCTGACCGTAGCTTTAGGGCGTACGTGAGGAACTGACTTACGAGCCCTTTGCTGTCCCACACAGGGGATGCAGAGGCCTTTTCCTATGACGTAGGTGGGGGAAAGTCCACTGACTCTAACAACTATATGAATTAAAAATTTTCTCATGAAATTTTAAGGGGTTTTCAGTAATTTTAAGAAATTTTCAGGGGTTTTAAGAGAATTTAAAAGATCATCGGGGAATTTAATTTTGTAGTTCCTCACAAAATTTAAAGCTATTTATAAAGATTCTTATATGACTTTGAAAAGAGTTTGCGAAATGTTAAACGATCTAAAAATTTGTAAGAAATATCATTCAATAATGTTACTAATTCATTTAGTAAGGATGAGTTACCAATTCATTTAGTTTGTTTTTTTTACTAATGGAATTAGTAACTTTTTACTAATTTATAGTAAACTACTTCGCACCATTCGAATTATTAATAAAAAACTACTATTAATTAGTAAAATTTAACTATTTCAGATTATAGCGTCAAAAAATTACCGGCGGAGTTAAATTATAATATTTTTATAGTTATTTGAGTAAAAATTACTTTTGAGTCAGATCAATTTCATGTACTAGAAAAATTAATAATTATTATACTATTTACATTAATAGTTATAATGAATTATGTGCATTAATACAAAAAAAAAGACAAGCATCACTGAGAATCACACAGAAAAAAAGTCTAGTTTTTGTTAAAGCTATAATTTTTGTTACACGCCGTATAGAAATTGCCTTTGTTCCCTCTCACAAGATCAACCAATTCGCATTGCAATATACTTTAATGAACATCCGAATGTTTGAGATGTGAAAAACCCATTCATTTAAATCCGTATAAAATGTTTAGAGAGCTGAAAAATCAAATTAACTTAAAATACAACTATCAAATTTCTAGGAACAGATAATTCATGGGTTTCTAGCTGGGTCCAGATCAGATCCATATTAATACTTCTGTATAGACTTAAATTTAGCATCAAGTCTAAAAACGGACAAATATTATACCACCGCTTTTTCCAACCTCTTGGAATCTGGATTTATTTAACACTTTTAATAACATTCCATAATATTCTGTAATCGTAAGAATTGACTTCAGCAAGTTTACCTGAACTGCACGCAGACATTTTTCCGGATTCCATTCCTAACAATGGAATAAGTCACATGTGCCTTATTTGCGGTCACACGTGAACTAGTTTCGCACACGGCCTTACGAATGAAAAGTGCAGGTGCGTATTGTGCAAACTCATACACATATGTAAAAAAGACAAAAGTAAATGTGTGCCTACAGCTGCACCTATCCTCTTTTTCATCAGTGAATAATCTTTTCCAAGCAAATTATTGTATATCATGCAAGCTAAATAAAATTCGCTCGTTATCAATTTGCATTGGCATATAATTTGCATAAAAATGTACTAAAGATAATAATAAAATAAGTAAGGTTTAGAAAAACTGTAAAAAATACATGATAGTTTTTAAAATGTTTTTCACCGCAGTGGATTAGCAGAACGATGTATTTGTAATTCTGAAAGACTTCAGCTTTAAATTTCAATCCCTTTAAAATTATTGATCGTAACTTGGGATTGTGCTTGAATTTCAAGTAGAGGCGGTGTGACTGACCTAAAGTGCAAAGAGAAGAACAAAGTAGGAAGGAAGAGAAGAAGAGTAACTCGTTCGGTCGGATCGAGGAGTCGCTGAGGATCCAAAGAGGATTAAAAAGAAAAAATAGACGATGAACAAGGAGGCAAGGATGGTAAAGTAAGGGGTGGAGAGGAGAGAAGAACGAGCAGAAGAAGGTATTAGAGATGACCTTGAAACGTTGTGACCTTGGGAGGAACCTCGCAAGGACGTCATGTCATGGTTCTACTTGGGAACGTTTCAGTCCATTGCACTTGGAGATGCTATACGGAGAAAGTCGGTCTCACTTTGGACTCCTTCCGGAATATAAAAAGACGAAAAAACTACTCAGAGATTTTAAATCTCATTTTGCCGCGTTGATGAAAGGCTGTTTCGACTCAGTAATGGTGTCTTCAAAGAGTTATGGCGCAAGAAAGAGTTCCTGCTTTGTGCTCTCAAGCAAGAATTTGAAAATTGCGGTTTCCCTTACACACACAGTCATGCTAAAAATAATTTGATTAATGCGAATCGCTGAAACCTTCGTTTTGCCACCAAAAAGATTGATTTCAATTCAATTTTTAGGACATTTTTGCCGCAAAAATGTAGGTCCTATTTGGAACTTTGTAACCTGTATAAAATACGTTTATTGGTCTGTTCTCCGTGTGGAAGAAAATTAATTCTTACATATATATTTACAATAAGAAGTATAGATAAGAAGATTCTGCGAAGACGCGTATGTAATAAAATTCACTTCATAACAAAACATGTATTTTATTTATTTAAAATATTTATTATATCAGATTATATCTATTTATATTTACATATCTTTGGATTTTTAACGAGATTGAAGATTCAGTTTACTGAAGGATATCTCCTACAATAGGTTTTTAAAATCAACATTAAATCCCGTGCAGAAATTTTCCCATTTAACCCTATTTAAATGGAGTTCTGACGAGGATCTGCTGGTCGGGATTTCTCTTTTTCAATAAAAATATAATGTTAATATAATTAGGCACATATATGAGGCAACGATTACAGTAGTAATATATTATTAATACCAATCTTAAATTGGCATTCCCAACTCAAAATAAGCTAATAAATCAAGGATATTGTTGATAATGTAACAATTGTAACAGGACATTGAAGAGTCTTTCACGTCAAAATTTAATCTAAACTTTTCACATCTTATTATTTATATACCATAAATTAGTTAAACAAGTTTTTCGTGAAAATTATTATTAAGCTATATTTTATGAATATATTTTTTCATTATTTTTAATAACAAGAAATTTAGAGGTATTTCAAAAGATTTAAAATGGTTTCAAGGTGTTTCAACAAATTTCAGTTGATTTCAATAGTTTTAAAATATTTTCAAAAATCCAAAAACATTTTTTGTTTTCAATTCAATTCAAAATCTTAAAACTTTTTTGAATTTTTTGCAATTCCTCTAAATCCCTTGGAATCTCTGAAAATCCTTTCACATCTCTTGATATCTTTGAAATTTCTTTTAAAATTCTTAATTTATTGATATGCTTTTAAAATCCTTTGAGAAATTTTGTAATATCATTAAAAATCCCTTACAATATTTACACATATTTAAAAACTCATACTATTTTGAAATTTTTTAAAATTCTATAAACACTTTGAAGTCACTTGAACTCTGTCGAAATCGATTTAAATTTCTTAAAACACTTAAAATCTCCTAGAATTCATTAAGAAATCTTGATATCTTTGAAATCTTGTCAATTCTTTTAAAACACCTTTAAATTCCCTATAATCACTTGAAATTTCTTCAAATAATCTAAACATTTTATAAATTCTCTAAGATGTCTTAAAATTTTTAATTCTTGTGAAAATTTTTGAAAACCTTTACATTATTTGAAGTTCTTTTAAAAGTCACTGTAAATCTATTTAAATCTCTTTCAAATTCGGTATAATCTTTACATTCTCTTTAATCGCTTTCTTAAAACTCTTTTAAATTATCTGAAGTCACTTGAAATTACTTGGAATCCCCTTAAATCTGATATACGTCTAGGCGCATAGAGTAGACGACAGTGCTAACTCGGATTAAGATTAAATTTAAACAAATAAAATAAATAAATATATTTTTAGGGTTTAAAATAACAAGGTAGAGTTTAGGACTATTAAGAATAAGCTAAGTGGAAAAACCTTCGCCTGGGAAAAGACAAACTTACGGCCTACGACCGCGCGGCGAAGACATTTTCTACTTAACCCGTTAGCGTAACAGAGGAGGGATGCAGACGAGCGCGGCGACCAAGAAAATGTATCTCGCGCATCCCTTGCTAGTGAGTTTTACCCTCACTACGCAATCTTCACGCGAGCCGCAGATATAAAAAGCTGTGCGCGACCGAAAATCGTCAGAAGGTTTTGGACTGGACTTCCGTTCTCGACCTTCTCTAACTACTCTCTCCCGCCCTGCATATCCGTCGCAGGCTCTCTGATTTTATATTTGTATTCGCTCCTGACTGGAAATCCGTTGCAGGCTATCAATCCTTTTCCTCTCGTTTTCTTTTCGTTTCTAAGACCTCTACATTCATAGTGAGCCCTCTGTGGGCCATAAGTAACATCATAGCGGTCGATCCGCACGGACCAGCCATCCGCCGCCATCATCGCTTGTACGTTATTCAAGGTTTCAATAAAATCTAATTAACGTGATCTAATCGGTGAGTTTTGAATAAAAAAAATCCTCACCTTTTAATATAAGAACTCTCGCAGGGTCACTCGCTCTCTCTCTCCCTCTTTTCCACTTCTCTGACCTAATCCAAAATCCTAGACCTGCTAGACCCAATCATCATCCTCCCCTATGAGAACCACGATCACTTCCTACCTTTGTCCCCATCTATCCTTGTCTCTCCACAATACCCTCTCACTCGAAGTGATGTCTACAATAGCGCTCTCTCCCTTTCTTAAAACCATCCTTCCCTTTCCACTCTTTTAAATAAGCGAAAACCCTTTTCTTTTACCTTATATCAAATTCATTGAATTATTTTGAAATTGAAAAATTCCCTAAAAATACTTGATTCGATATAATTATACTACCTCTTTTTTATATAATAGGATTGATTTTTTAAAAAAAAATTAACTAGTTAATTGATCAAATATTGCAAATAATTAATCCAGAATAGTTTTTTAATCTTGATAGGATATTGGAAAGACTAGGGAACCTGGCCAGGACCCCATTAAGACCCCATAAAATATTTTTCTTAAATAAGTTAAAACGCGCTAACACTTGTTAGGAGCAGTGCGCAAGGTAAATAAATCGATGCGTTCTTTATTTAAGAACATGATGGATGATGGTGCATTGTGGACATGACGATATGCAAGGCACTTGACTTTTCGCATCTCTTTTCGCGTTTGCAACCTGTTTCAGTAATGGAATTAGAAGTTAATGATGAAGGGATCGACTATTAATCCCCTTCAACGTGCATGAAAATGCGAACTAATTGTATTAATAACAGTCGCTTATAATTGCCGAGACCCGGAACCTTTCGTGTTTCCGACAATCGCGTCTTCTTCGCGCAATACACATGTATTCTAAGAATAAAGTGCTAATGTATAACGGGAAACAGCTTCCTTCAAAATTACAAGAAAGGTTCCATTTCTCATAGTTCTGCAAAGTTGTATTCATTTTTCAAGTTCACTTTGCAAATATATAAGCATTTTGTTTGAAATAGAATTGTTTTGAAGTATCAGACGTGTAATCTGACGAAAATTAAATTTGATATTCTTTTTTTTTTTATTTGAACTGATAAATATATTTGGAAAAGGGCCAAAAACAAGCTTTTAGAACATTTTAATGTACATTCAATCACATTGCAATCCTTTACAGAAAACGCACAGTCAAGCGGCGATCATCAAAATGAGACAAATGTGTCTCAAAAGCAGTTGCAACAAACTTCATGTGTATCAAAACGAGAAATGAAAATCTCGAGTATCTAGTGATAATTTTTAATGTGTATAGAGAAAAATAAAAGGATAAGTTCCAAAAGAAATTGATATTGTTTTTTTATTTCGTTCAATTTCAAGACGCGAGATGGTCACCACGAACTTCGCTCATCGCTGTGGAATTAATTCTTAGTGGCAGTATATTAAGTTCACAATATTTTTATCAAGGCATGGTCATCTAAAAATTTATAAACGGGAAATCATGCATGGTCATCGTTATATTCTTTCTATTTTGTTAAAAATTGAATTTCTGAAGCCTCGCATATTCACGTGTTAACAATTCTTTTCTCCTTTGTTAACATTAACATTAACTATCTTAATTTATCTCAGCTATTAAACCTTTCTACGAGATGCTCGAAAGAAAGCCTAAATATCTCAAAAGTTATACGCAGGTTACAAACAAAAATATATGTTTTTTTTGGAAAACAACCTTAAAAATTTTAATTGGCATGACTTCGTGAAACTTGATATTTTTTTTAGAATGAAAAAATACGTGTCACCTTATTTTCTTTGAAAAAAAATAACATATTTTATTGGCGACCGATTCTATGATTTCAAGTTGCACTGCCTGCCTTATTTGAAATGGATTCAGTTTAAAAGTTTGTTTTTGACTTTTTCCAAAAATATCAGTTAAATAACAAAAAAAAATTAATTTCCCTGAGATTATAGACACTTGATACTTGAGCCGAAACCGAATCGAAATAGAGCGATAAAAAAAGATATTAACAAGTTTAAATAATATTTACTATTTTCTTTAGTATAATAATATTTTTATAATTCATTTGGTAGTGATTTACCAAACCATTTACTTCGTCCTTTTGTTACTAATTAAATTAGTAACTTTTTTACAAATTTATAGTAAACGACTCGACACTATTTGAGTTAGTAAGAAAATATAATTAATTAGTAAGGTTCGATTAATTAATAACACTGCGAGAGCCGTAAGATCTTAATTCATAAAATTAATTAATTAATGGAAATATACTTGACGTACTCAATTTGCTGAGGAGAATAATAATTTAATATATATTATATATAAGAATACACGAGAAGTGCACTGTCTGTAAAAAAATGCTGAGCAATTTATAAATTTTTCACAAATCGAAATCGAATTCCAGGAACGACGACTCACAGGCTTGTTCTCGCGTTGTTGAAAGTGTGCGATTCTTTTCGGATAAACAGTCTCGTATTTTTAACTGAATGTATCGGTACGTCATATCGTTCATAATGCGCATTATAATATCTCCGAGAATATAAGGAGGAGGGTCACGTTTTCCGTATCGGTTCGTGACGTTGCGTTGGCAAGGCCGTTGAGCGTCCTCGAACTAACCGTAATCTTGTAATAAAAAAATCGGTGCAAGAGAATCTACCATAGGAACAAATATTACATATAGCATACGTGGGTGCACAAGGTGACATCGATGTAATACAACTGAAACAAGAGAATGGAAAACTTGCTTCTTAATTCTTCTGGCAGCAGAAGTCAAATTACTATAGACTTACTATATTCTCAAATTCAGGCAAAGAATTCTCAAAGTGTAAAAAATAATCGGAAAGAGTTGTTCATAATTTATTTCAAAAATACAAATGAATTTACCCTCTCATTCTGAATTATTAGGAATTTGACTAAATAAATTAGTATATAGCTTTACATTTGACTGATGAATTAGTCATTTCTTCACTTCACACTAAATATGAAATAGTAAATTAAGAAAGGGAATTAGTAAGAATAACCTACTAATCTACTATATTTAGTAGTTTTACTTCCTGCTTGATAATTGTTTACACTGAATTTCTTCTTTGAGCATCAGTAATATTAAATTTTTTCTATAAATATCGATGTTATGTTTGTCATATTATTTAGCTTTTATAGTTTATATATATATATATATATATACCAGAATTAAGGGATATTAAAATATTATTATGATTTTCAAAAAATTTTATGGACTTTTAAGGGCGTGTGATACTTACAAAAGGAAGTTTTTTTCAAGTGTCCGCCTCCGATTTAATTCATTTTGAAGTATGCTTTGGAGTACTAAAAAATAAGGTACACGTATTTTTTTATACGAGACCAAATTCATATGTAAATAGAAAATATCGCAGTCTACCTGTATGAGACACCCCTATTCTCTAATTCAAAGGGGGTAAACCACCCTCAAACCATGTTTCACATTCATATTATATTTCACATATATTATATTTCCTGTCCGAAAAATAATTTCCACTACGACTATCTTTAAGGAAATAAAAATAAAAATAAAAATTAGGGTAGTTTACCCTTTTTAATCTGAAATGGAGTGTAAAAAGTTGGAAAATAAAAATTTTTAGTGCAATCTAGTAACATAATTTCAGTCTAAGCAACGTTGACTTATGACTTTTAACAAATTTTGCGAAATTTTAAGAGATCTAAAAAATTTTCATGGGATTTTAAAGAGTTTCTAGTAATTTAAAAAATTTCATAAGATTTTTATGAATTTTAGAGATTTTCACAAATTTTTGTGATATTTTAAAGTTCCACACGCGGAATTAGATTCTTATGATTTTTAAAAAACTTTGCCAAAATGTAAGGGATATAAAAATTTTGAAGATATTTCATTGAATACCATATATTCTTACTAATTGATTTAGTAATGAATTGCCAATTACATATATAATTCATTTATTTTGTCCTTGTTACTAATGAAATTAGTACCTTTTTACTAAATTTATAGTAAACGACCGCGCACCATTTGAATATATGAATAAGAAACTCCTATATGAATTAGTAAAATTTAACTATAATTCAGATTTAGAGAGTATATGGTATAAATATAATATGTATCTTTCATGATAAATTGTTATTATTGGACATCATATTATGAGAATCAGGAGACGAGAATTGAAATGATCAAGTTTTTCAATGATGGACAACATTCCGATGGATTTAATGCGATAATAATTGTGGGGTAGAATAAGAGAAAGAACAAACGAAGAGAAGATTAAAGTGAGGGTAGGAAATGTTTAACAACTGTCCTCTAAAAGACGCCTAACGATTATTCTCCTCTGTGTAATTGGTTTTCCTTATTGCGAAAACTTTTCGCCTACGCTATATCCAACTTCAAACATGCTTACCAGATCTTACGACGACGTACTCTGATCGTGTTGAAACGAACAATCTTCTTTGTGAACTTACAATTAATGTCATACATGCAATGTAATTTTCTTACGTAAATTTTATAAAATATTACACTTATTGCCCTTCCACCTGGAGGTATATATACCATATATATATAATATATATTGCATATTATAAGCCAAAAAACGATAAAGAAGATGAAAGAAGCTGATCGCGCTATATTATAGTTTACATTTTAACATTAAAACTTGTGTGTTGAGAAAGAGAATTATGAAAAAATTATAAGATTTAGATTTTCATTGATTTTTTATTTCAAAATGATTTCGTATCACAAAAATGTTCAGATACTCGCGCTTATTTATAATGAATCATGCATGAGTAGGAGTAAAATAACCGTTAAATATTTATTCGATCTACCGAGCGTCTCTTGCAAGCCAGCATTAATATATTATTAATCAATGACCGTTGCTATTCGATCATTGGTTGCCGGAGAACTTGCAATTGTTACGCAAGCAAGACAGTGCATTATTATTCTGTCGATATGTTTATATATGTGTATAGTGTGCAGTACAGTACTGTACACTGTATAACATTCTGTACAATGTAGATGCATATACGTACAAGATCTTTTTGAGAAAAATTATATTGAAACTCTTGTAGTTAGCGGATAAGAATTCGATCGATTGCAATCAGTATTATAGCAGACTAGAATTCCTCTTATTATCAGATTAAATTGGAAATGGTTCTTATATATGTCTTGTATGGTAGTAAAACACACCTTTTTCTGATTGATACTTTCTCGTTTATGAAGGTAGATTCGAAGTTAAT
Organism: Synergus laeviventris; assembly: GCA_032275145.1. NCBI lineage: Eukaryota > Metazoa > Arthropoda > Insecta > Hymenoptera > Cynipidae > Synergus > Synergus laeviventris. Next base: position 1,540 of record JAUESI010020316.1, on the reverse strand, counting down.
TGAATTACGAGAGTTGAAAGCTGAAAATCTGAAATTGAAAAGTATTTATTTTTTTTATTTATTTATTTATTTTTTTTTTCGGGTGCAATATATTGTTATACCAAAATGTCCAGTTCTCTCCGATGCGATAGAGCAAAGAAAAAAGTAGGTGATATGACGCCAAATGCTTGGCTTGATTGCTTGGTCTGCTATGTCGTATGATCTAACGCTTTTATTTCATTGTCAGAGCATTTCCAAGAGAGGTGACCAAGTCAGCAAAGATAAAGACAGAAGTGAGAATATAGTCTGCACTCTTTCTCTGCCTGCTGGCCAAGGAGTGAAGAGGAAGAGAACTTAGTACTTACAGAAGTAAGAGAACGTCCTTGCAAGGCCGCAAAGCAACGGCCGTCGACGCGACGCCCCAACCAATCTGGTACGTGTCTTTCTTTCCCTTTCTCTCTTCTCAGATCCCCACTTGATTCTTTACTTGATTTCCCCTACAATTCCTCCACTCTTTCTGAACACTATATTATACGAGTTCCGTCCGTGCTCACTGCTCAGAAAATCCAACAGCCCACCATCTTACCTTCCTCTTGAAATTATCATCTCACTTATCCGGGTGTATCAGCAGGGAGAATCCTGCATTTCTATACTGTTAATGGCTCGTAATATTACAAAAATGATGAACACTCAGGTGGGTGTCTTTTACCTATAATCTCGTATAGTAACAGCAACCAGATATTCTAGATTATTCTAGCTCAGCGAAGAAAGTAACAAGCCTTGCTTGCTGTATGGTATATTAAATACCATTTCGAAACTTAGCAAGGTGAATGAACCGACAAACGAGCACTTAAGCTATATTAGCTACAATCTCGGTATCATATAATTCAAAGCAAAAGGGAAACAGAAATCAAAAACTGTAGCACATCTTTTTTAAAGAGATATAAAATGTGTGTGATGTAGTCCGAATTTCAAAGTGTGCAGTGAAAAGTGGAATTTCAAGGAATTTCACACCCGTGCAGAAATTTCCCTGATTGGGATTTCTATTTTCAATCAAAATATTTGTATATAATATTATGCATTTATGGGACAACGATAGAGTTGTAATAACTCATTAATACCAATCTTATATTTGGTATTCGAACCTTAAAATTATGTAAAAAAACTGACATATCGTTGATAATGAAACTGAAATTGTGGTTAATCTCACAATCATGCAGTGTGTCGAATGCTATACCAATTTTAGCAAAACAAAAGTTTTTTTCATTATACAAGATAAAAGGAGTCAATAACGGTCCGTTTTAATGTTCTCTATATACGGTTTTCCAAAGTTTCAGAGCAGAATATTTATAAAATAAAATCAATAATTTTTCTAAGTACATATCACATGACCTTAAAAGGCTTTCAAGGAATTCAAAGAAATTCAAAATAATTTTAAATCATTTTCAAAAGTCCAAAGATTTGAAAAAAATTCAATAGATTTGTGTTAGAATTCATGTAATATTAGTACAAAAAGCGAACGAATATTATATCTTTAACAGTTTAATATTTAGAAAGAGGT
>JAUESI010020315.1:0-11115 GCA_032275145.1 Synergus laeviventris | reverse complement strand
CGCATACTCTGTATAAAACAATTGAATAAATCAGACGATCAGAGTGATTCTGACCGTCTTCCTTTTTAAAAACTAAATTTGACTATAAAAAGCGTAACAACCTGCAACTGAATTTTTTTTTATAAGTTGCAACGGCTATCAGACGATCAATTCTGGATATTTTTTTTCCTTACACACAAAAGTACCCCCAAAAACCTTTCACCGTTGTGGAATTTCTTCATAAATATCATGAAGACGGAAAAAAAATTGTTGATTTAGTACCCTCATCATGGACCAGTACCTCTGGACCTTCACTTATGTGTCTGCATCCTATGCGAACTGGTACCAAATTGCAATTTTCTTTTTTAATAATTGTTAGCCTGATATTCATTTGTGTTTTATTCGAATAGTTTTTTGAAAAAAGATTGTTCAAAAGTGCAAGCCAAAAGATCAGTTATTTGTGATAGAAATTTTAGTAAATAAAATTGCATTCTGTTCATATTTTGTGTATATTGATTGTACAAATTAATTTCAAATGAAAATCTAAAATAGCTTTTGGATTAATATATTAAAAATTAAGGTAGATATCCCAATAATCGTGGCGGTCCCAGTAATCAAAAAAATAAGTTATAACTTGAACAGATGATAAGAAAATGTTTTCAAACAGAAATTTAATGACCAAAACCTATTGAATTTAAAGAATGTGAAATGCAAAAAGCATGCAATTATAATTGATTAAAACTTATGTAAAAAGTGATAAAAAGGGTGTCAAGATTACTGAGGCACTTACCTTAAATAGTTTCTTTAAATGGTTCAAAATTGCAGAATTATGAATGAAAACCTGCTGTTAATATTTCAATGAAAAATAAAATTTCATTTTAAAATGTTCAATATTAAATTTGATTGAGTAACAATTTTTTACTTTTGATTGTTTAATTTTTAATTAAAATTTTTCAGAATTAAGAATTATTTAGACTTGAAAACTTGAATTACAAATTCCAATTATCGATACATTAATTTTGGCAAATTAGTAAAGGAGCAGAATGTCTTTGTAGTCTGAGTGGCCATCTTATATTTTAAATCGTACAATATTTAAATTTATTTTAAGCACGAAAACATTTACTATAATCTCTTAAAAATATTAATTATGATCAATAAAAAAAACAGTTATGTATAATATTTTAAATAAGCCCCTTTTATTGCTGAGACACTAAAGTATCTTCAGAAGTCATTCGCAATCGTGGTATTTGTTAACGAAATTGACGACGAAGGAAAAAAAGTCGTGGATTCGATTCCGTCGAATTGGATAGATAAATCTAGATCTCCTCCCGTGATGTGTCGCTATCCACTTCGAGGTGGAAAAAAGTTGCAGGAGTTAATAAAAACACAGGCTGAACCTCAGCTGTCGTGGCCACAACACGAAATAAATATTTTACAGGGAGCAAGTAAGTTTACTTTATAAAATTTTTAATAATTTTTTGTGCTTGAAAATAATCGTCTTATGTGAAGATAATTGAATTATGTGTCTTTTGCCGAAGCGGGCGGCTCAAATAAACAATATAATAATAATATATATTTCAATGTTACAGATACCTATGCACAGGGTGAAAGACGTGTTAACCGATCGTGCGCTCAATCAACTGTGGAAAGCACGACAGCAGGAGAATCTAGCTCCGATTCTAATTGTTCCAATGACGAAGAAAATCATGATTCTGAGGGTAATGACAATGGAAAAGGAGTCAGTGACGAAGGTAATTCAGATTGGTCTGCTATTTCTCAAAAGCGGAAGAAAAAACAAAAATCAAAGCGCCAGAAAACTTCTAGAAAAGATTCAACCTCAGGTACAAGGTACAAGGAAAAATTTAACTTTAGGTATAGTAAAAGATTTAATTGCCAATTAAAATAAAATTGACCTAATACGTACTTTCACATTTCTACAGATGACTATTCTAGTGGAAATTCCAGAGGGAATACTCCTGAAAGAACCGAAATTAAAAAAAAAACCTGCTGAACAAAATTTTTCGAATATATCTTACAAAAAAGGTCATTCTTAAATTTAATTGTGGAAATAACTCACTTAGTATTTTAAAGATGCACTGCATACAAATTCTTTGATTTCGTAAACACTGATAGTAAAAAACTGTTTTCTAGTTGCGAACCAAAAAAAATCGACCATTTCAGCGTCAAATAAACCAAAACACACCGAAAATCAGGCCTCGATTGCTTTTGGCAGTTCCAGTGATTTCCAAAATGACGATGGTATACTTATATTCTATTTCCTATATTCATTATAAATAAAAATTTAAGTTTAACTTAAATTTTAAGGGCATTATAACTATTTAAGTACAACATGTTCTTAAATTTAATTTTAAACTTTTTATTTTTGCAGGATTTCAGCAAATGTTGCAGTCTTATTTCAAAGATATGGAGGATAGAATGACTAGTAATATCAGAATAGAGATAAACAACGCGAAGAACACTATACTGTCGGCTGGTATTGACACGATTGGAGGAAAAATTGAAAAGAAAAAAACGCTGGATATAGAACTGCCTATTCGTGATCTGGAAATCTTTAAGACGTTCGAGAAGACCGTAAAACATGATCCTTTAAAAAATACCGATTCTGTAAGTATATAGTACTTTCAATTTAAAATTAGATAAAATAATTATAAATCATAATTAATTAAAATTAGAGAATATAATAATAATAATGTACTGTTTTCAGAAATCCTTGATCCAATGTTTGCTTCAAAGGTCTACATCCGTCTCAGAAGGTATTCGCAATTGTCTGCCTCTTTTAATAGGAAAAGAAATTCAATTGCAATACACTGCAACTGGACGAAAAGTAAAGGGCGTAGGGAAAGACAATTTCGGTGAAACTTATACCTATCAATGTATGGCAGGTATGCATGTATAAAAAAGAAACCCTAAAGTTATATTTTTAATCTTGAAGTTAGTTTACTATCTAATTTTAATGTTGATTCATTTATAAGATAAAAATACTTCAACCTATAAATTCTATTTTGAAAATAATTAAGTTTTCAATTTAAATGAATGTTGAAGATGCCTTATGCCACTTGCTGCAAGTGAATTTGAAGGATGTGCTTACGAAAACCGGAAAATGGTTATCAGGAGCAGTGGACAGGGAAGGCGGAAAGAAAGATCGCCTCAGAATGAGCTTATAAATCTTTTTTATGTCATGATCAGTTTATAAGTGTCATAATCAGTTTATACGTCAATTTTATTAAAATTAAATGTTCTTCAATTAAAATGTTCTGTTTATTTCTTTTAATTATAGAAAAATATCGAGTTCGCAACAACTTGGTACCTATTTTTGGGCCATTACTTTTATGTTGCTTAGGGCCAATACTGGCAGACAGTGACGGACAAGTAGTGGCGGCCAAGTACAATTCTTAGCTATAATTTTGGTAATGGGCTATTACTTTTATGTAGCTTTAGGTCAATGCTAGCAGACAATGACGCACAAGTAGTGGCGGCTAAGTCTTGGCCGTCAAGTGCCGCCCTTAGTTATCATTTCGGTAATGGGTCATTAACATACGTTGATTTTGGGCCATTGCTGGCAGCCGGCGATGTGCAAGTGTAAAAGCGGCCAAATGACAGCCAAGTCTTCACCGCCAAGTGAAGCCCTTGGTTATAATTTCGGCAACGGCGCAGCACTGGCGGCCAAGTCTCGGCAACAACTTTGCCAGTACTGGGTCAACGTTGGGCCGTTGTGATTTCGCACTTGGGGAGATCAAAGCTTCAAAAAAAAGCATCCTATTTGATTTTAAAAAACGAATGGACATATTATCACATTCGCTAATGAACAGTGGCATCGAGACAACTTTAGGAAGAATCGAAGAAGAGAAACGGATATTGGAAACACCTTTCCCAACAAGGATCTGGAGACATTCACATCTTTCGAAGAAGCTATCAAAGTTGATGAAGTTAAACAAAAAGCATTTGTAAGTAAAATGTACTCTCAGTTCTAACTTAGATTATTATAATGGTATTAAAAATTGATAAATTTGACTTTTCTTCAGAAACATTTGATGAGTTTTCTGATGCAAGGAAGTAGATCAGTAAAAGAAGGAATTGACAAATGTATTCCATATATTATCAGCAAAGATGTTCAAGTGCAATTCACAGCTACAGGACAAAAGGTGAAGGGCATTGGAAAACAAAATTTTAGCCTCACACAAATTTACCAATGCATGTCAGGTATGTTCCCTACCTTTAAAAATCCCTAAATTTCTAAATTTAAAATTCCAATCTTAAATTAATTAAATCTTAAAGCTCTGTGTTTGAAAATGAATTCATAATTTTGATTTCAATATTTTTTGCTGCTATAATTTGCAATATGTTTACCAGCAGAAATCTCAGCGAAATTTTAAGTGCAACAAGCAAATGGTTGTCAGGGGCTGCAGATAGAGATGGCGGCAAAAAATTAAGAATGAATGTGTAATAATCGAATAACTAAATGTGCATATTATTTCTAATTTTCAATTAATTTCTTTAAATAATAATCGGAACTAATCATAAAATAATATTTTTTATTAAAATTCAATACCAAGGCAAAGCAGAATTAAGTAATTCACTATACTTTTGAGTCAGAAATATCAGTCGATTTATACCCGTTTTGGTGAAATTTTACCCTATGAGTAGTTTGGTTCCTACGTGTTTTTTCCACAATTTTTAATTTTTCAACCAAATAATTGGGAAAAAAACCCGTAGGAACTAAACTATACTTAGGGTAAAGTATCAAATTAGCTGCAAAGTGTCGAGCATAATTATAAATTCGTCTATGGCGCGACTATGACAGCCGGATTTGGTTCGATGTTGGTAGCCAGCATTGTGCCAACAATTGCCGCCAAATGCAGGCCATAGTTATCAATTCTGCAATGGCGCGACGACGGCATTCAGATTTGGTCCGATATTGGTAGACAGTATTGGGCCAACAACGGCAGCCAAGCCTTGGTTGCCAAGTACAGGCCATAGTTATCATTCCGTCATTGGCGCGTTACTGGCAGCCGAGACTCGGCACTATTTTTGCCTACGCCGCGCCAGTGCTGGACCGTATGTGATTTCGCACTAGGGTATTTACTGTTAAAAATGATGAATTTGGAAACCCATCGAAATATAAAGCTCGAATTGTTGCCCGTGGCTTTAGTCAGGAGTACTTGATAGATTATAATGAAACCTTTGCACCGGTTGCTAGAATTCCAAGCTTTAGATTTATAATGGCTTTTTCAAATCAATTTAACTTACTAGTTCATCTCCTTCGTGAGACTATCGCCTCTCATAGGCCAAAGGGTTGTCATTAATCCATAATCAACAACCGCGAGGGTGACGCCAACGCCGGTCCATGAACATGGTGTGTTTTTGTTGCGCCGCGAAATTGTGGAATAAGTGTTTTTCAAAATAAATAACTTCTGGGTTTTTTGTGCCACACAGGCTTTTTCCCAACTAAAAAAAGAAGGTATTTTTTATTCTCCTTTTCCCTACAGAAGTTTGATCACGTTTCGGCGATAATACAAGAAAATTCTAGAAAATAACTAAAGGTTCAAGCCACCTAAGGCAAGGTCCTTGACAACAAAACATGGTGTCTCCTGTGAGGTCTGAATATATTCGTGCCTCTGATAAACAAAGATAAACCGTTGGCGTCTCACGCGCGGTTACACACGTGCTTCACTGAAGGCCACGCGCCGCATTCCGATCCAGACATAGCGCGCGAATTTCGACTCTGCCGCCGAGACAAGTCTCCAACAAAGGAACGTCACACTGCTTCCAGACAAATCCAACCTGAAAATTGACCATTTTTCTTTGCTGCTGTCGTCGCTCCCACAAAGGATCCCTCATCAACCAGTCGACCACTGCAAGGAGGAATAGGAAGTTTCAAAAAATAAGTACACATTTTTCTTATGCAATTCAATTTTCAGGAAAGTGTCTCGTGTTCGGCTTTTCTCTTTACGCACGTAGTCGTGACTCGGATTCCGCGAGGCTTCTTTGTTTTCTCGTTCTTCTACAGTGTGGACATATTTTATCGTAAAGCAAAAATAAATTTGTTTATAGTGCAAAATTCAGCATTTACGTACATATAATTTTCCTTTGTTTTCGTTGCGACCGCTCAAGGCAACTTTAATAGAATTTTTATTATTTTTTTTAAATTTTAATAAAAATTTTTATTAACAAAATAGACAGTCCCATGAGTAAAACAAAGCGTACCACGTACATAGTACAAAAGGGAGTGTCTTTAGAAAGAGCAATCGAAAGCTTGCAAGTTTATTTGGAGGCTCCGGGAAGCAATGTGAAAAATGCTCAATTGCGATTAGAAAACGTTAACAGTCTTTTCAAAGACTATTCAGTTTTAAATGATGAACTCGCGATGCTGAAATCTGATCATCCTCGCCTAGGCGTGTTCTCCGAGATAGAAAACAAATATTTTGAAGTGGCTACTTTAGTTTCAGACACACAAACCGCGAACCCTGTTGTCAATTCAACTTTCAATAATTCTAACATCACGTGCACGGAAAGACAGAATAGGCCAAAGTTACCGGTATTTAAAATACCAACATTCAACGGCGAACAAAAAAATGGGTTGCATGGAAACATAGTTTCGAAGCGTTGGTACATTCAAAATTAGATTTTAGCGATTACGTAAAACACACCCAATTATCGAATGCGCTCACCGGAGTAGTATACAATAAAATCACAGCTTTTCCTCCTAGCGAAGAGAATTATACAAAGGCGTGGGAATCATTGTGCGGAGCTTTCGATCAAAAGCACATAATAGTATCGGAGCATTTAGACGCGATCCTTGAGCTTCCAGTAATTTCAAAGTCAAATCCCGACGATCTCTCGTCACTTATCGAAACGACCAAACAAAACCTTAGTATGCTCAAAGAAATCGGAATTGAAATACATCAACAAATCATCATCCGAATTACCGAAAAGTGCTTGCCACCCGGAATTCTGGCTAGATGGCAAGACATACTCGAAGGAAACACTCTCTCAACGTTAGAAGAAATTTATCAATTTATCCAGTCGACAGTATTTAAATTGCGAAGAGTGGAGGGGGTTGCCTCGAGTGGCCGCAATATCGCAGGGAAAAGGGGGAACGATAGCACGAATCAATCCTTTTCAAAATTCAGAAGGGTGGAAGCCCGTTCTTTGGTCTCTTCGGTTGCGAATTGCGCGAAATACCTTTGCATCGAATGCAAAGAAAATCATCCACTCTATCGATGTCCAAAATTTAACAATCGCTCTCTGCAGGAACTTTGGAACGTTGTGAAAAAATAATAATCATACTTTGTTGCATGATGACAGATTAACGAAATTACAGAAGGGGGTAGATTCAAGGGTATCGGTCCCCACCGCGTCATCTTCATGACTAATTCGTCACACATACACATCTATTGCATTCCCATCAGATTCTCAATTGATGACTACAGCTGTCTTAAGGGTTAAAAATAATCAGGGAAGTTTTTTCATGGGGCAAGGGATTGGATTGGATTCCTGTTCCACGGTGAATTTAGTTACAGAACAATTTTCAAGGTCACTTAACTTATCTAAACAATCATGTTCAATTAATATTGGGGCAGTTAACGGTTTATTAACGGTTTCAAATGGTTATATTAAAGCTACTTTCCAATCAACATATGACCATTTTAAACGATAATTGAATTTCCTAATAGTTCCAAAAATTGCCGACCTTGTAACTAATGAAACATTCCCTAGAGATTCGTTTGAAATCCCAAAAAATCTACAACGGGCAGACCCACAGTTTCATGTCCCTAAGCGGGTTGACATGTTGTTTTCAGCAGGCACAACTCTTTCGGTTCTATCCATTGGTCAAATTAAACTCAATAATCAAACTTCTCAGATCATTCTTCAAAAAACTACTTTATGATGGATTGTGGCAGTAGGATCGGACATTCTCGCGACCATTTCAGGAGCCTCTTGTAATGTCGTCATTTTAGATAAATTCATTGAGCGTTTTTGGGGAATAGAATCGAGAGAGTAAATTTAAACTAGGCGAATCTAGAGTTCAAGTATTAAAACGTTTTCATGCACTTGAGAAAAAATTCGAATCCAATTTGCATTTAAAATCCGAATATCACAAAGTATTAAACGAATATATATCACTAAACCATATGACGCTCTGCGACGACACAAAAGAGGGATGTTATCTTCCTCATCACGCCGTGATTAAAACGGCCAGTGAAACAACAAAGGTTAGGGTGATGTTCGACGCATCCGCAAAAACTTCAACTGGAATTTCGCTCAATGTAGTTCTACGTCCTACGATTCAAAACACAATCTTCGAACAAGTACTCAGATTTCGCACGCACACGTATGTCATTACAGCCGACATCGAAAAGATGTACAGATAGGTCCTGGTTCATCCAGACGATAGGAAATTTCAGAAAATTTTATGGTATCATCAGGGTTCGATTAGAACCTTTCAATTAAATACCGTAACTTTTGGGAGGGCTTGCGCACCTTTTCTCGCGATTCAGACATTACAACAGCTTGCCCGCGATGAGGAGAAGGATTTTCCAAGGGCCAGTAAAATTTTATTACGCGATTTTTATGTAGATGATTCAGTTTCTGATGCAAATTCAATCAAAGACATTGTAGGTATTCGCGATAAAATGATTGAATTACTAGCTCGTGGTGGGTTTGCTATCCGGCAATGGTCCTATAATCACACTTCTGTTTTAAACAACATAGAAAAGAAAATCTTCAATTTAGACTGTATCATTACAGAAAATCCAGTTCAGAAAACTGTTGGAATCATTTGGGAATTTCAACGCGATATCCTTACATACACAGTTCGAGACATTGATGCTCAAAACACGGCGACTAACAGAAAGCTTTTATCTGAAATTTCAAAAATGTTCGATCCTCTCGGACTTTTGGGGCCGGTGGGTCTGTACGTCAAAGTTTTGATTCAAGACTGTTGGAAATCTAAGATCAATTGGGACGAATCACTTCTTCAAGATATTTATACCAAATGGAAGTTATTAACCGAGCAGCTCTCCTATTTACAAAAATTTTCAATGCCGCGAAAATTCTTGTGCGAGAGTCAAGTAGAAATCGAAATTCACGGGTTTTGCGACGCATGTCTTCATGGATATGGAGAATGTCTTTACATTAGATCTCTTGATGCGAAAGGTATTGTCACAATCAACCTGATTTGTAGTAAATTTAGAGTGGCTCCATTGAGTGGGGTCGCAATTCCACATTTAGAGCTTTGTGCAGCTTCAATTCTCAAAAAATTATATATCGAATCCAAGAATCAATTCGAATTTCCAATAAACAGAGTGACGTTCTGGTCCGACTCCACAATCGTATTATATTGGTTAAAGAAGGCTCCGCATTTTCTGAGAACATTTGAATCAAATAGGATCGCTGTCATTCAATCTCTAGAAAATCAAGTCCAGTGGAGACACGTGAGATTGGAAGATAATCCTGCCGAGTCTATCTCTCGGGGACAGGTACCAGCAGATTTCATCAAAAACAAGCTCTAGACTACAGGTCCTAGTTGGTTAGCTCATCCCGAAAAAGAATGGCCTACTCACTAATACAACCTGCGATTATATCTATTCACGGGTATCATCATTCAAACGTCTTACGAGACTTGTAGCTTACTTTTTACGCTGGAAAGATTTTTAATCTCGAAGAAATTGTCCCTTATCATGTCAGGAACTGATGAACGCCGAACGTCGTTTGGTGGCAATGATGCAACGCGAAAGATTCCCAGAAGAAATCAAACTTCTCTCTACGGCGCGAGAATCAACTCCCGGTGAAATCACGGCGACATATCGAAAATCTACTAAATTCGATGAGTTAAATCCTTACCTAGACGAGTACGATCTCATTCGCGTGGGGGGTCGTTTGAAAAAATCAGAATTAATTTATAATCAAAAACACCCCCTCTTGATACCTAGCAAACATCCAATTTCCGATCTCATCATTCGTGAATGTCATGAGGACAACAAACACTCCGATATCCAATCGACTTTATATACTCTCAGAGAAAAATTTTGGATTTTAAACGGAAAAAATCAAATCAGAAAAATCGTTCATCAATGCGTCGAATGTATTAGACAAAGACCAAAGATTATGCAAGCTCAAATGGCGCTTTTACCTGAAGTCAGGGTAACTGAGGCTCCAGCTTTCAGTCGTACGGGAGTAGATTTGATCGGTCCAATTCTCATCACAGAAAAGAAATATCGAAACAGGAGGTTTATTAAGACTTATGGTTGCGTTTTTATTTGTATGGTATCTAAGGCGGTACACATATTGAGCTGGTAACCGATCTTTCGACAAAAGGTTTTTTGGCAGCTTTACGTAGATTTATTCAGCACAAAATTATTTGCGGAAAAATCCAAATTGGCGGTGCCAACTTCCTGGACATTGCGTTCCACATGTGTTGTGTGTTATTGTAAGGGAATAAGTGAACTTTAGAAGAACAAGTTTTTATTCGCGGGAAGACAATTTTTTATTCGCGAGTTCTGTTAAAAATAATTTTAGAAAATATTTTGATAAGGTGAAGAATTTTTGACACGTTTCGACAAGCGTAAAATATGAATTCTCAACCGGGCAGGAAACCGAGCGTCTCCGAAGACGAAGTGTAAGATTAAAGGGCAAGGCTGATGTTGCTTCGCAACACAAAAAGAAATTGATTGGGGATCAGGCTTTAGATTTAGGATGTGAGTATGCCTAAATGATGTAGAGGCGGGGGTGTGAAGTGTGAGAGGTGAACGAGTGCGTGCAAGTTCCCGACGCTGCCCAGTCAGTCTTCGTCGTCGCGTCGTTTCAATTCGAAAGTTATTCGCGAAATCAATCTATCGGCCTAGTCGCCAGTCTCCATCGCTTCATAGCGAGATGCAATCGGCCTAGTCGCCAGTCTCCATTGCTTCATAGCGAAATGAAATCGGCCTCGTCGACATAATTTATCAAATATTTATCGAAAAGATCGGGCGCGTCGGGGTGAGCACGTGTGAGTGTGGCGACATTGTGGCGTGTCGCGTTTAATTGTAATATATATATTGTGACGTGGTATAATTACCACGTACACATTTTTCACTCTATCAAATTTAATTTAAAGAATTGCCCGACTCATAGCAC
>JAUESI010020314.1:0-11118 GCA_032275145.1 Synergus laeviventris | reverse complement strand
GGATCGGTTAAATCTACTAGACAGCTTACCAGACATTGAGTAAGGCTAACGAAATGTCTGTCTTAAATTTACTAGACGCGCGCAACTAGATTCCTCTAGTTGGGCTGAGTTGGGCCAACTAGACCTTTTTCTCCGTGTACGAAAATTTCATTCTTTTGAAAATATCCACGCGGAAATCCTTGTGGACTTTATGTAGTAATATAAAACTGAATTTCCATGTGAGTTTTCACAAGGATTTCAATGTGGATATTAGTATTATAAACTTACAAGGAAGATCTTTCAAGTGTCCCTCGCCGATTTGATTCTCCCTGATATATAGTATGTAGTAGTACTCGAAAAACTAAGCAACACGTATTTTTTTTATCTGCAGAAAAACACTTTAAGGGGGTGAAACATCCCATCAAAGATGAGAGTCTCAAGTGTCGATTGTATAGTATTGTGTATAAAAACCACATGATTTCGACCATATCAACTGAAAAAGTTTCCTCGTGATGGAAGATAAATAACGTAATTTTCTCAACAAAAAAAATGGAAAAGGTAAATCACCCCTACATATTTTTTAAATTGTGCAAAACATTTTTTAATTCACAGGAAAACGTTTTAAAAAATATATATTTTGCACTTGAGACAAAAATAAAGTTGACGTGTTTCGCCAAAATAATTATTAAAAAAAATTAAAGGTGTTAGCCACCTATAAAACTTTTTATTTTGTATCTATATGATCACATATAATTTATATAAACAAAAAAAATTAGGAAATCATTTGTATAACGAAGGAAGTAAAATAGAGTCTATCTAACATGAATAAAAAAATTACGCGAGGGTAAACCACTCCTAAAAAGTGGTATTTTTGTATTTTTATGAGAAAAACAGCATTGAAGAGGGTAACTACACCAAAATTTTTTCGCATTATTAACCTTTATAATTAAATCTTGTGCACATTATTTTTAAAGTTTGTATAATTTTAAGGTATGCGATCTGTTGTAAACCTTTGTTTTCGCAAGATCACTTCAAGATTTGGTTGGAGAAAATTTATTTTCCAAATTTAGGGCAGGGTAGGACCAAATAGCGTTTTACTCATTGATTCATGGAGTGATCACCCAACTGTAGTAGAAGAAGCAAAAACCTCAGATAAAATTGTAAATTTTAAAATTATTCCAAATGGAACAACTTTAGATGTATGTTTTGGGTTTAGATTTTGAAAAAACTATGTGCGTCACTTTTCCGATTCTGTTATTTTAATGAATAAAGATTTTAATTTACATATCAGTAACGTATTTTTCTCTGTAAGATATGTCTATACATTTTAATGATTTTAATAATTTTTTGTATAAAAATATTTTACCATAAATACCCTCTTCAATGCTGTTTTTCTCTTAAAAATACATAAATACGTTTATTCTCTTTTTTGTGTGCAACACATATTTTCTTCGAATGTTTTTACTCGATTTTTTAGACTTATTTTGTAATTTTATACATAATTGGGGATGGTTTCCCCCGGCGTAATTTTTTTGTTCATGTTACTTGTGAATTAAAAAATTTTCAGCACAATTTAAAAAATATGTAGGGGTGATTTACCTTCTTCATATATTTTTGTTTATTTATTTATTATTTTTTTTTTTTTTTTGAGAAAATTACGTTATTCACCTTTCATCACGAGGAAACTTTTCCAGTTGGTTTGTTTGCAATCAATTTGGATTTTATACACAAAATTATACAATCGACACTTGAGACCCCTCTCTTTGAGAAGATGTTTCACTCCCTTAAAGTGTTTATCCGCAGATATAAAAAAATATGGTACATGTCGCTTAGTTTTTCGAGTACTACAACATATATCTGGGAGAATCAAATCGGCGAGGGACACTTGAAAGACCTTTCCTGTTAGATGATATTGATATCTACAATGAACAATGACATTCAATGGAGAAAAATATTCTATCATGGTGAATCTTTGTGAATTTCTAATTAGAAATCCACGTGGTCATGAGTAGTCAAAGTAAATATTCTAAGTTAATACTGATAATCACACTGACATCCACGTCATACTAAAAACTACAACATCGTATAAGCTACTGTATAAGATATCGTCTACGATGTCATCTAATCCGGCCACTGACAATAGAGGGGTTACGTACAATAACCGGTTATAGAATTCTAGCGCTCTGTTTCGTTGTTTAAATAGGAAATTTTATTCCGCATCTTTCTTTCCCTATAAAATATTGCAGCTCTAGTAGTTTTCGAAATAAATCAAAAAAACTGTTTTTTCACCAAATCAAAATTTAATTCTTTTTTTAACTTTGAGTCGCATCACGATCAGTCACTCAATTTTGAGAATTTCGTAATAAAATTTACAGAGATTACACTTTGTACTGTACTTATTAAGAACAATAGTTGTCCTTAAAGTACGTGGTTTCTCTTATTTTAAAGTTTATTTAAGGAATATCTACCATCATTTTTAATAAGCTTAAATAGTAAAATATAATATATTTATAAGAAAAAATCATTTTTTAGTACTGATTTAATTTTCATTGTGTACTTTAAACGACCGCGCTCATAGTAAAACAGTCATCGTTTTTTAACCGCTGAATCAATCGAAGTAATATTTGTCCGAGTGTATTTTAGGACGCAATTTACGACTTCCTGAAATAATCAATCACATCATTTTTAAAATTCCTTGGATGAATTAACAAAAGTGGACAGAATAAAAAAATTAATGTCCAAAATACAAGGTCAAATTAGTTTAATCTTGCCTATGACGCCTGGCACGCGTGTCTTTTTCTCCATCTCAAAGTTCTGTTTGTCAAGAGTTTATAATTATTTTAACCTGAATTAAAAAAATATCGGTAACAACTTAATCTTTTGGTAAACTTAACTTTTAAGAAATATTGATCGTGTAAAAACGAACTCGGGGTCGTAAAAGGCTTGTAATTTTTCAAATGATTTTATCAATTATTTTAGTAAGTTGTAAATGACACTTCATAAACGACATTGTAAACAACGTTCTAAACGGTGTCGAACCCCACCTTGTGAACGATGTCGTAGTTTTCAATAGGGTGTAATGCTAGCGGTAAGTACAAATTTATGCGAAAAGTCCGTACGTTTAGACTCGACCATTACATAAAGTATAAAAGCTATATAAAACATATGTATAAAAAAATTGATCAAAAATTCAGGTACGAAAAATCTTCAATTGCGGCGCATTTATATGCCAAACAATTTTCATGACAGCATCAGCCTTTATTTTGAATCCTGCTGGAGCGGTTTCTTGTTTAACAATCGCAGTTGGCCTTGGTGGTTTTGCCTGGTCTGGCTTTAGGTAACTATTGTGTCAGACAACGATTTCCACTTTTTCAATAAATCTTACATTTTTAAATATTTTATTAAATTTCAACAAATTATATAATTTCAGCGTTAATCATCTGGACATTGCTCCTCAACATGCGAGTGTTTTGATGGGAATAGGTAATACAATTGCTACTCTGCCGGGAATCTTAAGTCCCATTATTACCGGATTCATCGTTCAAGAAAAGGTGACGGAAAATTTAAGAAAATGTTTAAAAAAACTAATAATTTATTATTAATCATTTAAAAATAAGCTCAAAAACAGATTAATAGAAACAAGTTTCTTGTCGGTATTTTAGACTGCAGCGGAATGGCGAATAGTATTCATTATCGCTGGTTCAGTTTACCTTATTGGAGCCGTTATTTATGGCCTTTTTGCTTCTGGAGATAAACAGTCTTGGGCCGACGACACGAAAAAGGAAAGGGGTACTGCATACGAAAATGCGGCAATGGAAGTGGAGACACTATAACAAATAAATATCCCAATCTTACTATTGTCAAATTTAAATTACGCAAACCTAATTTGAAGACAAAACCTTTAGTAACCTTACAAAGAACGTCAAATTGAAAAGCATTAAAAAGATTTAACATTTATGCAATTATAAGTATACTTTCTACTGTATCATTTTCATTAGTTTTATATGGTTTGAAAAACATTTTAATGCGATCTATCGCATTGAACAATATTTGTTATATTAAGCGGATTCAAAGTATTTAATCTAATTTAAACTAATGCGAACTCTCGCATTAAAAAGTTTCAATTTCATTTTATATACTTGTCTTGCACTGAATTGCATTCAAAAGTATTCAAAAGAATGCGAAATCTCACATTAGAAGGCGAATACGAACAAATTTGGTAGACTAACATTCAGTATTCCAACTTCTAGTTCGTTTTCTTACTAAAAGATAATTAATTTATAAATTTCGCAAACTTCATTGTAAAAAGGTAGTAGCAGGATTGCTGCTACAATAAAATGTCTTTACCGCACGTAAGATTCAAAAAAACTTACTGCAAAGTGTAGCCAAAAGGTTGTTGCAAAGTTATGGAAATATGTTTAAAAAGCTTGTATTTTTAAGCTATACTCAAACACCCATATACCGCTCGTTTCGGGTATGAACTTGGCGATGTGGTATGTGTCTCTCCGCACATAAATTATCGCTGAATGCAGTCAACGAAAATTATAGGAAGATGATATGTGGAGTGGACGTACATTATGTAAGTACGAGTGTATAAAGAACCATTAGGTAACTTTCCGTCAACCTTAGAGCTACATTTTAATATGTGAACTCGCACAAAGTGATCTCAAATTAGTGTTCTTCTTCATATCATAGAGTAATGTTAAATGTTTAAATTGTTCCATTACTCCAATTGTTAATGCAGATTACGTGGATAGTACTTTATGATATAATTTATCATGAGACAATATTTTTAATAATTTGTATTTTATATGTAAAAATCTGATTTAAAGTCTGTAAAACTATAAATATATAGATATATAAATATAGTGGAAGAGACTTGAAAACAATCCCGACTTTCTTTAAAATTTATTGACATTTTTTGACTTCTTGCATTAATTGACAGATTTTCACTTCATATAAATTTTCTAAATATTTGGGAATTCGTAGTTCTTCCACATTGTAGAAATAAACTTATTGAGAAATTGTAAATAGATCATATCTAAATGTTTATTAATAATTTTACCATGTAAATTGATAAATAAAAATGGTTATTTTTTGTTTTTCGATGAAAATTATTCATATCACCAAGTCATAATTTGTTCTTCAAAAATTAGGTACCTATTCGATCAAAACTTTCGTTCCATTTCGTTATTGCTAGTTAAACAAAATAATTTAGAGATTAAAGGAACTTATCTGTAAGCGAAGTTCTAATTATTGTATGAAGTGCCTCTTCCGAAGAGATCAAAATGTGGTATGCCTAAATCTCACCAATGTCGACACAGTTTTCAAAGTTTCCAATGAAAAAAAATGAGTGTGCACTAGGGTGGTTCAAAAATGCATGGAGAAAATTTTTTTGATGACAGAAAGTCTCGATCCCCTCAATTTTATTCGAAATCCGAAAAAAGAAACTACGTATTTTTTTTTTTTTTTTTTTTATTAAAAACTACGTACGCCGGATTTGACTTGAAGTTTGACAAACCTAACACACCCCCACGGTGCCTTGAAAACTACCCTTAAAACCAAAAATGACAATTTTTCACAAAATCGACCTTCTGAATTCTCTATTCCCGTTTTCTCTAAATAAAAATTATTTCTATTAGTCTAGTGGAATGTTTATCGACATTGGTTCATTAATTTTTTATTATTTAAATAAATTCCATTTGTTCAAATAATGTTTTCTTCGATAATTTTTTTTCCTAAAAATTCTGTTTTTGTATTAAAGATTATTACTATCTATTTAGGGGAATATTTATCAACATTGAATAATTATTTTTATAGATAACAAGAAAACCACATTATCGCAACACACATTAGTATAGGCTAAGATGTAGATTATAAAAGAAAAAAGCGAATATCTTTGCAATTCGATGAAATTTCAGAAATAAATAATATTATTGATGTTTAAACAATGCAAAAATGTAATTAATAAAATAAAAGACTGACAGTCAGATTAATATATAAAACCTGATTTAATACCTGAAAAAAATAGTCTAAACCAAGTAGAATCATTTAGGCACATTAAATTTGTAATCATTTTTGTTGAAATTAGGAAAAAAATTGTTTATAAATGAAAATAATTTTTAAAATGTTAATCAACATTCCATTAGACCAATTCTTTTCTATTTCCTTAACTTAATTAATATTTAATTCTTTCTAATCCGTCCACAAAATGTGTACACTTCCATGGTTTCTGTATAAGTTTGTGAATTTAAATTTTATTCTTCTAATCTATCCGCAAAATATAAAAACATGCATAACTTCTATTCGTTTTTGTGGAATGCGAGTATATAAGTTTGAAAATTTAAATTCTTCTTCCTTGCGTGTGTAGAACGGAATATAACGTTCTTTAATTGTTTTTTTTTGTACCGGTAACCACTAACCGGCGTTCAGCAAGTCAGCAAAAGGTTGTGTTATTGTGGTTTGGTTTTATCAAGTGGTTGTTGTATGCATTTTACCCCTACTGCAAATTCCTATGTAGGTTCCCATATTATAGGATCCTTTAAAGGTACACCTACATAGATTACTATAGGAAACTATAATATGTTTTCCCAGTAGGAAATGAAACAGGATCCTACGTAGATGGCCCTATAGCGTTTTAGATTAAAAGTTCCCAATTGCATAACAATTCTTTAACAGCACTACAAGCGTGTGGAAATATTTGTTTTTCAAGAATTTTATAACTGGTGAGAAGATTTAAGTGGCCACAGACTTCTTGATGTACACCCTTTTGCAGCATGAATTACGTTTAATAATTCACAATTTCTAGATTCAAAGCCAAATGCAGAGTGAGAAAATAGGGGTCCCCAATTTAGAACACTTTTGGTGAGGTGCAATAAAATATGGACATTAAATGTCATTGAAAATTGTGAATATAATGCTTCTGTTTCAAGTACAAATTCTTGCAAAAACAAGTCAGCCCTATCAACTTCCGTACCTGAAATTTCTGCTTCTAGCAAAATGTATAACGTTTCAACCAATTTTACCCAATGAAGACCGTCTCTTGTCGAAAAAATAGTGTAGTATAATTACGCTTTAGAAAAGTGTTCAATTATCCCATTCACAGGCTTTCCAAAATTTTTTATTTTTCATTAACCGTGTGAGTCGTCCTACTTGATGGGGAGTTTTAATAACTTCTAAAATTTCGTTCATTTCATCAAATTGAGATTTTTCTATGAAACTAGCACATACTTTGCTACTTCCGAACTAGGTGTTTGCAAATTAATAATTAATAATTAATTGAGATGGAGTTTTGAACCCGAAACAAGGTTTCTTTTCCGTGCCTGTTGTCATATAATGTTTAATTGTATCGCGTTCATTCCTGTTTTCCTCTTTCGAATTCAGTAGAGGATATTTATGACTTCCAGAATTAAGATTTTATCAATAACAATCCATTACATTTAATTCCCACGTCAGAAAGTTTATTCATATTGTTCATAAAAGGCTTTAGAAAAATGTTCATATTAGGTTTATTTTTTCGGAACCATAAGCCTAAAACAATTAATTCATTTTAAATGTCAGTGAAACATAATTCCTTCACGAATTTTTGGTATTAGGTTTAATATAATAAATGATATCATTATTTGCAAGGTCTACTATAAATGCAATCTTTGTATTCAGTAATCATGTATTTACACTCAAACTGTAACATAATAAAAAAACACTAGGTTTTTTTCAGACAAAACATATAAAAGTATATATTCATAATCTATATACAACAAAAAAGACGGAATCTAAAGACACTCATTGAGATTCTGACAAGACCTCATTTACTTTTATTGCTTCCATGATTTTAAAATATTTAAAAAATTGTATTGTTTATACGTTTTGTATACATTCGATTAATTTATTGCCAGTTATAATACTGTCGGATACAATAACGAGGCGAATTCCCGCAGACTTTTCCACAAGTCGACAGGCCGAAATTTCAGCGTAAGTGATGCCTCCTATTATACAAACAACGACTGTTTTCGGAGTTATTGTGCCTTGTGGTCCAGTGATTATGCATTCTGGTAAATTCGCCAAGTCTTCAAAGCTTTTTGAATCGGATTGAGTCGCTATATTGTTTGTAATCTGTGCCTGAAAAGATAATTACAAAAAAAAGGTTATTCTGAAGAATTTTGGTGAATAGAAGTATCAAAATTCATTGCTTACAATTGCTGGGATGTAAACACCACTAAAAACGTAACTAGGACACGTAGGGCCTTTCAAATCCAGAGTTTTTGATACACTTGGAAGCAGTTTAAGTCGCTTAGCGTTCGTGATCCATTTACTGGTCCAGTTGGGAAGTTTGTTAAGGACGTTGTCTGTTCTGTATTTCAATAAGTTTACACTATCGAGTTTATAAAATAAAGGTATGTTTTGATACCCGTGTGCGTGGAGGTGAGATTGTTGGATTGCTTGTGTTTCACTGCGAGTTACACCGTCACTGGTAATTGACAGCAAGCAAAGGAGACGAAGACTTCGTAGAGGATGTTCGTCTGAAAAAATAGGGGTTTGACAACTTTATCACTTTATAGTTAAAGGCTTCACAGATTTGCTCTCAAATCTGAAAGTACAAGTTAAAAAGCGTTTAAAATTTGTGAGTTACACGTCTGAAAATGTCCAATTGCCAGAGTAGATGAAGTATATTATTTTATATCTTTTTTATGTCTAAGTTTTCTTTGATATTCTAAAACGAAGAAGATTTTAATTCCTAAACATTATAATCAATTATAATCCTTGGTAAAAATGATAAAACGAGCAACGCTTTCCAAACCTATATTTCTTTCAATGTACTCCAAACATTCTTTCCGCCTTGTGCAGTCCAGGATGGACTGCTCGATGGAGTGAAGAACCTCGAACTCTGAACCCAGGGTCCCAATGGCAGCTTCGCAAGCGGAAATGTGGAATTCCAGTTGCTGTTTCACCTCAGTTGTTTTCTTCAAAGTGGTCGATACATAGTGTTTCATTTCTTCCAACTTCATTCCCTGAGTTGCTTCCTGTTCGGCTGATGTCAGCCACCAGGTCGCAAATTATTCACAAGCCAAGAACTAAAGTGCAAATATTTGGAAAAAAAGAAATGTACATTTGAGTAACTTAGCCTTGGTTCGTAATGTGGGAAAAGCGTCGCTAAAGTGCCTGTCCCTCACATCTCCGTAGACTTGATCCTTGTTGGGGTCCAGCTTCGTCTGCGACCCTCCTAGGGTAGCTGTCCCACTGTTAATGTCTACGACTTCACTCAGCAGGCCCAAGTAGGTCACGGATGTGAGGAGAGTAGGTGCCAGGTCAAAAGATCTATCCATCACTATCAAAGCTCCTATTTCGTTTTCACTGCCAGGGGATCCGAAAGATTCTTCTATAGATTTCACCATCATCAAAGTCTGTTGACTGTACTTTCCGATACTGACAGTCAATTTAGGAGCACCAAGAATTAACTTTAAGGACCAGAGATTTCGAGCAAAGGCTGGAAGTAAGCCAGTATCTTTGTGATAATAGAGGTCACTAAACATCGGAATTTCCATTGATAGAACGTTACCATCGGTTAGAATAAATTCCCAGGATAGAGAACGTAAGTTGATCTGTCCTGCGAGTCCTGAAAATTTCAACGAATATTTAATTACTCTCAGAAGTATAGTCAATTATTTTTGAATGATGACGATGATAAAAGGGTTTCTTGCCTTCTTCTTCAATGAGAGATCGTAAAGTGATTGGTACGAGTGGAACAACCAACATATGATGAGAGAGTCCAGGAGATTGGGAGATTTCTGCTTGAATTTGATCCAAAACTCTTTTACAAGTTATCAAGTCACACGATACTATAAAAATTCGTTGGGCATTAGCTGGCTTTAGCCCCTGCTCCAGTTTAAAAATTTTCTCGACTCCATACCTCCTGAAAACGTGGCAAAAATTATTGTAAAACCACCAACATTTTTCTATTTCTAGTTTATATTTCTCATTGGTAAGTAATACAGTTTAACTTCATTTTACTCTAATAATTTTTCAATTAATGGCTAAAAATATACTCTTCACCTTAATACTGTAACTCCTATAAAACAATCCAATAATTTCATCAACTTATGCTCTATTATTAAATCCTTTTTTCCAGCAATCACATCCAAAATTTCTATCAGCTTTCGCTGACTAATTTGCTGGAAAGCTCCAAGTTTGTCATCTAAAGTAATATCCATTTTTATCAAAATAATAGATCCTGCTCTCTATTCCAGTCAATTTAATTTTAAAACTAAAATTAAAATCTGAAATATAGAAAAATGTTCTCAATGAATACAGATATGGCTTAAAACTGAAGTAAACTAAGGTATTACATTATATTAATATTACCTTTACAATATGCAGATAATTATCTGCCAATTGCGTCTAAATGAGATATAGCTGCCCCAGAATTTTGAGACACACTAATTGAATTCTGAATTTTGGTTTTTCAGATTTTGAAATAAATGAGGATCTGTACATTTTCGTAGATGATCAACAAGTTTAGATGGAGGAAAGATACATTTTTGTTGACAACGTATCAGTGATCAGTCAACATCTTTGGATCTTTGCTGGCACCTGGTATCACTAAGTGCTAGTTGTACCGTTGCTACACAGTACACACACATTAAGATGCTAAAAGTGTAAAACGGAGAGTGAGCAATCAAGACTCTGTCAAGACAATCAATGTCATCTTTTTGAACAGGTTTTCACATTGTGACGTATAATCCAAAATGTCCGTAGACATTGGCACCAAATGCATGGGACTGAACTTAATTTTTTTAATATCTTCATAAATAATCATTTCTTTACATTTTAGTATTTGGAAAATAATTTTAGTTTCTGAAAAGCTATCTAGTAAAATAATAAAATAGATACATTTTTTTATTTTGATTTTAATATTCTATTCAATATAGTTTTTCAGAAACAAAAACTATTTTTTAGATAGAAAAATTTTTAGATACCTAAATCTGCCTAAATTAGGTATTTCACGTTATGACGTAATAATTCAAAATGGCCGTACGCTGGTGCATAAACATTGGCACCAAATGCAACCACCGTGAAGATAGCACTGCAAATATAAAAAATTTAATTTTTTATAACTGGAATCGTTTGTGGGTCGTTTGTGGG
>JAUESI010020313.1:0-11119 GCA_032275145.1 Synergus laeviventris | reverse complement strand
AGTCTACAGGTAAAGTCTACAGAATAAAGTCTACAATATACACCAACATTACTGGCTTTCTCGCATTTTTCCTCTTTAATGCCAACATTTTTCAAGACATTTGACGATCGAACACGATAAGGGAAGACGAATGATTTCCTGTGACGTCCAGCAAACTATAGAGAAATATCTTTTGACAGACAGTCGATAAACAATTAGAGTAAAATAAAATAAAGTCTTCAGGAAATGTAGGACAGAGAAAATTAATAGTTGAATATTACAGTGAACTCCTCATTTTTATTGCAACCTTTTGCCACACCTTTTCAACACCTGATCTACAAAAATGATTAACGATTATAGGCATATTTTCTCGTATCAAGTCGAGTGATAAATGCAAAGACATCTCATTTATTGCAACGAGAAGATTATAATTAATCGAAAAGAAATTATTTTATAAGCAAACTTTTATTTAAATTATATCTGGTTTCAAGTTAAACATATTTGCAAGTAGGTTTTATCTGGACTCAACTTGAGGAACACCTGGTTATTAACAAGCAACCCATAAAGAACTTAAACTGCTTTCTGGCGAGTTCTAACTCGTAAAAGTTTATTTCTGTATTGTTGAAATCATTTAACCGGATTTCATTTTAAAAACTCATTATTTTAAAGGCGAAGTGGGAAATGTTTTTGTTATTTGAGAAGTCACTGAACTAAAATTATTGACCTTCAGGCGTTGAATTAATTGAAATCTAGAGATGAGTTCATATTTAGGAG
The DNA here is from genome assembly GCA_032275145.1 of Synergus laeviventris. Lineage (NCBI taxonomy): Eukaryota > Metazoa > Arthropoda > Insecta > Hymenoptera > Cynipidae > Synergus > Synergus laeviventris. The sequence continues at coordinate 10,366 of JAUESI010020313.1, read as the reverse complement.
ACCTTGCATTAATTTCATCAAAATTATTCATGTTTTTAAAGGTTTTAATTTATTTTCTGTCTCTCTCATTACTGAATAGTGTTTCATTTCAAATGCGACTTCAGACCAAGGAAAAATTCCCAAAGTGCATTAAATTTCATGTGCATATGGAAGCAAAAAGAAAGACATAAAATCGCTCGAATTCGATCGCATCGACGTCGTGAAATTTATAAGACTAAGTTCTTGACCTCTTCGATTATTGCTTTAAACTAGGGCGCCATTTGAATAATTCAATCAATTTGATTATTAGTAATTAAATCTTCAAATGTTACAATAAATATAAGAAATAAGAAACATATAGGTATAAAAACAAAATAAATGAAAATTATGCTTTTTGAATCGTACATTCAACTTCAATTAACTCCTACACAAAAATAACTAAGCATCTTTTAATAGTGGGCGCGACGTTTATTAGTCTTAATCCATTTTTTCGTCAGCTCTGTCAATTATTATACAAGTGACACAAATACTATAATGTGTAATGCTCATAATCTTCTGTCATCACAGAAAGTAGACACGCCTAATATATTTTTAATTCTTATTAAAAAAATTTAACTACTTATTTTTTCACCGGTATTTTTTTTCCTTCACTAAAGAAACTCATTTGTTTATTTACATTACAATGTGCGCATGAATAAACTGATAAGGAGCGATATGAACTGATGGCAAAATTTGTTTATTTTTGTAGGCAAATGAAATGTTTCTGCTTTCTCATAATGGGGAAATGACACTGTTTTAACGTACTCATTATTGTTCTTCCATAGTCATTGGACTCAACAGGATATCCGTTTGTCATAGAAATTTTTCAATCTCTATATAAAAAAAAAAATAAGCAAAAAATCTACTTATTAAAAATGGTATTTCTGTAAATTATTTCAACGTATTAAAAAATGATAATTCTCAGTTATTGGTCTAAACTTTGCCAGCATGAGATCATCATTTACGTGAGAGGGCACTAAATTAATATTTTTATCATGTTAATAACGATGAACTCCTTAGGATCTCGGCTTTTAACAAGGGACAATTTTTCTTAATAGAGTGTAGTACTGAAAGAATCTTTCAAGAATCTTCTGATTGTGAGATCTAAGTGATTTTATCTTCAAACCGACATGTATACCATAATTATTGTAATTTCTATTTTTAAATAGACATCACTTTTACTTTGATATATTATTTTATTTCTAACAAACAAGGAAATTTGAAAATGATTGCGATGCCATTTCCAAGAACAATGAATAAAATTGATGACTGTAACACTTTAAACTGGCATTTTGAATACTTTATTATAATGACGACATTTCTCGATTTGCTAATCATTGATAATTTATTACATTCCAGTAGCAGTCACTTCTATGATTGAAAAATGATATCAAAATGAATTTCTTTGAATATTTTTACACACTAACAGAATGATAAAAACGACTCATTGGAATTGTTTCTCTTTTTGCTTCAAAACAGAATGAAGGAAATTGTTGTTGATTTTCATTAATTGCTGAATCCTGTTATTAATTTATTGCATTTTTCATGAGCCAAGGATTGTGTAATCTAGATACCAGAAAAAAATGTGTCTTCAAAGCTTTTAGTTCTATTTTTCGTTATAAAACGAAAATATTTATATTTCATAAGGAAGTGTAAATTTGCCAAAAGTTGATAAAAAATGAAGCATCTTCCTTTTCCAAAAAAATATTTATATTCCCGGCACTTTAATTTGAATTTCAAAAGAAAAATGGAGGCTCGTCTCGCGAATTTGAAGTTTTGAACTGACACTCGTAACTTTTCCACGCCTTTGATATATTTTACTATATTTCTTTTGTTTTTGACAGAAATTGAAAAAAGATAAACTCAAATTCTAGTCACGTTTTTTGACTCTATTTCTTCTTTACTTTTTTGTATATTCAAGATAGCTGGTTTTCTGGGAGACGCTTCACTTTTTCGTCACTAAATTTAAACTGTATATAAACTATAAAATTGAAAAAAAATCACCTGCTGGCAGAGCAACTGCTATCGCGACCACGAAGGCAAAAAGAGCGATTTTGGAATCCATTTTGGGTCTTTTTTGAGACAAAGAAGTCACTGGATAGTAGAGGAGAAACTTATGGTGTTCACTAAACAGACGCGAGTGCGAGAATGGTGAAAAGACCGTAGAGTATAACTCTTGGTGGGTAGTTGGTTTTGCTCTTGTGCGTCCTTGTGTGTGCGTCTTTCGAATTGCGCACATCGCGCTACTCACTACAAAAAAGTGTAAATATATGTATAACATAAATACCAGGGTGTTTGGTATATATAAATACTGTCCACTAGAATTGACAGGAAAAAAATTAAATATCCCTAAGGGTTTCATTATGTAACTTTTGTATTTTCGCTTTTCGTTTTTCGTCTTTTCCAAATTATTTTATGTCATGAACTGAGTCCCATGCAGAAATTTTGATGGGATCCCTAGTGCTAGTATGATCCTGATCTGGAAAACTGGAAAATACCCCATCAAGATTAAAAAATTATTCTAGATTCATTATTTGCAATATTTGATTATTTAACTAGTTAATTTTCTAAAAACAGAAATCCTATTATGAAAAAGAGGTAATAATTACCATATATTGAAAAAATGGTTTTAAGGGATTTTTTGTAGAAATTCAAAATAATTTACGGAAGTTTCAAGATTTTAGAGTAATTACATTTTTTTTTAAGTATTTCGAAGGATTTTAAATGATATTTAAGGGTTTTAAAAGATTTTGAAAAGATTTTAAAAGTGATGTTAAGGAATTTAAGGGGATTTCAAGAAATTTAAAGGGATACTAGGTCATTTCAAAGGATTTTAAGAAATTTTATAAGATTTCAAAGATATCAAGATTTCCAAAAGGATTTCAGGAGAATTTAAAGCGATTTAAATATATTTATAGTGATTTTAAATAATTTTTAAAGAATTTCAAAAGAATTCTGGGGAGTTTCAAGATTTTAAAATAATTTTAAGATTGTGTTAAGTTTTTAATAGGATTTTAAACTATTTTAAAAAATTTTAAAAGATTTTCTAAAAATTTCAAGGGATTTTAAAGAATTTTAGGGAATTTAAAGGGATTTCAAGAGATTTTGCAAAATTTCCAATATATAAAGATTTCCTACTGGATTTTAAGGGACTTTAAGTGCCATTTCAAGTGATTTCAAGTGATCTTTAAGAGTTTTTGTAGAATTAAAAAAAAAATTTTAAATAGTTTTAGGATTTTCAATTATTTTTAAATATTTGTAAATACTCTAAAGGATTTTTAATGATAATAAAAAATTTCAAAGAATTTTAAAGAAATTGTAGTTATCAAAATATGTGAGAGGATTTTCAAAAGATTTCAAGTGATTTTAAAGAATTTTAAAAGAATTTCAAAAGAATTCTGGAGGTTTCAAGATTTTAAAATAATGTTAAGATTTTGTTAAGTTTCTCATAGTATTTTAAACTATATTCAAAAATTTTAAAAGATTTTCTGAAAATTTCAAGTGAAATTGCAGTTATTTGCATGTTCTGAAATTTCTTTCCATCTTTAATTGTTAACAAATTATGAAACAAATATAGTCATAAAATGTAGTGTAATAATAATTTTCATGAAAACCTGTTTAAAATTCCTAAAAAATGTCCGTATTTGTCAACAATACACAATATTAGTTAAATTTTTTATATATATAAAAATAACCATCTTTTATCTTTGCATAAATAACTAACTGAGTGGAAAATCTCGGGAATTCCATTGTAACGGATGTTTGGTTTTGAAGTGGATAAGTCTTCAATGCCTTTTTTCATTATCAACAATATCTCAGTTTTATTACATAATTTTAAGGTTGAAATACCAATGTAACATTGGTGTTCAATGAGATATTACTACTATATCATCGTCCCCTAAGTGACTATAAATTATATAAAAATAATTTTATTGAAAATAGAAATCCTGACCAAGGCCTCGTCAGAACCCGATTATAAAAGTAAATTGAAATAAACGCTTATTTTTATTATAAAATGTATAATTAGTTATTATAAATATAACGCCTTGCAAAATTTATTTACCTGAATTATTTTATCTGAAGTATCATTAAAAGAATATTATTTTAGGATTATTATTTTGAAATAAGTTGTTTATTTTTCCAGGCAAATATTAAATATTAATTAAATAATTTATGAATAAGGGGAAGATATTTACGTATTCATAATACATATTTAAAAAACTAATCTTTCTATAAAATTACAGATATTTACTATTGAAAAAATCCTCGAGGGGAGCCTCGAGTCAGAGAATTATTAATCCTCGCAGAATTCCTCGCGGATTTCCTCGTGTTTTCCTCGTACGAAAATAACTCGAGGATTTCCTCCTAGATTATATCATAAATTTTAAAATATTTTTTAAACTACTTATTTTATTTTTGCATTATTTTCACCACACACAAACAAAACTTTACACGTAAAAAGTTCAGCGGGATCTCATCGACAAATAAAATTAAGTGCGGGAAAAAATATAAAAATTGACATGTGTTTGGAATCTCAAATTTTCTAGCCAAAGAACTTTTATAAGATAAATTTAATTCAGATAGTATCATATCTTTTTTGGACGGATTTTTTATTTAAAAAGTAAGTTTTCGGTCGAGCCTGTTAAGAACTCAAATCGGTCACCCCAGGCGTGGATTTTATACCATATAATTCAACATCATACCCTTGTTATGCTTCCCTAAATTGGTATGGGTGCATGTAATAAAGGGAAAGTATATCTACAGGCCAAAATGGTAAAACCGTTACGCGTTTATGCACGCGAGGGGATACGATAACATCGCGATTGGGGTGCAGAACTAACATACAGTGAAGGAGGGAAAATGTATAGATAAATTTTTGTTGTCCTAGTCAGAAAACCGCCCTAGGCCTAGGAACACTCATCGGATTTGTCACTCGTCATTATGAATATAATAAGATCGTAGATGAATTTAAGGGCTGAAATATGACATGCATAACATTTTTTTATTGTATTTTTAGACCTTTGCCATTTCTGTAGTCATTATATTATCAGTATTATTATAATCAGATGTGAGGAATCTATTACATAGATCAATGGTAACATAGTAAAAAAGATGGAAATAAAGATCCATCCTTGTTACAATTTTTTAATGTTCAATTTGAACATTATTCATTTTATTTACGAAACTTATTTTTTATGAAATAGCAATTATGATCCACGCAGATTTCTTGTTTTTGCACTATCTTTATTGTCCGTTTGCTAAAAAGATTCAGAGGATTTTAGATTATTGAAGCTAATAAATCAAAGGATTTTAAAAGTTTTAAAGGATTTCAGAAGTATAGGTATGTATACATACCTACTTAAAATAAAATCTTAAAATAAACTAAAATTAAAAATCTGAGTTATTTTATAAAATAACTCAGATTTTTTATTTTTGAAATAGGGAAATTTCAGGAATCTCTCTCTATATAAGTTTTATAACATTTTTTCAAAATCCCTATAACATCCTATAGAAAATCTAGTGAAATTCATTTAAATTTCGTAATATCTCTTGATATTGCTTAATTAAATCTTTTAAAATTACTTAAGATCCTACAAAATATCGTCAAATTTCTTAAAATTATTTTAAATCTTTAGAAATGTCAATAAATTTCCTAAGATCCTTTTAAATACGTTAAAATTATTCAAAATCCCATGAAATCTCATTAAATTCCATAAAATATCTGAATAAATAAAATACCTTGTCGAACTGGACATTTCCCAATTTTTGTTTCAAGCATTTTTTCGCATAAGAGTTATAGTTTTCAAAAAAAATTAGATACATGAATGTTCGTAAAAAAAACCCATTAACCATAACTCTTCACATTATAAAGAGAAATCATTCTAAACGAAAATCATGGTAAAGGGCAATGGTAAATGTAAATGGTAAAAGGAAATGCTAGAGGGAAATGGCAAAGGCGAATGCAAAGGGAAATCATGGTAAAACGAAATGGTAAAGGGAAAGGGTAAAAGGAAAAGTAAAGGGAATTGGCAAAGGGAAATGGAAAGAGAAATCATGGTAAAAGAAAATGGTAAATGGACATATCAAAGGGAAATGGCAGAGGGAAATCGTACAAAGAAATAGTAAAGGGAAATAGAAAAGGGAAATGGCAAAGGCAAATAATGGTAAAGGGAAATGGTAAAGGAAAATGGTAAAGAAAAATGGCAAAGGGAAATGGTAAAAGGAAATAAGGAACTTAGAAAAGGTAAATGATAAAGGGAAATACCAAAGGGAAATAGTAAAGGGAAATAGCAAAGGAAAATGGTAAAGGAAAATGGTAAATGGAAATACCAAAGAGAAATGACAAATAGAAATCATGTTAAAGGGAAATAGTAAAATAAAATGCTAAAAGAAAATGGTAAAGGGAAATACCAAAGGGAAATTTTTAAGGGAAATGGCAAAAAGAAATCATGGTAAAGGGAAATAGCAAAATAAAATGCTAAAAGAAAATGGTAAACGGAAAAACCAAAGGGAAATAGCAAAGGGAAATGGTAAAAAGAAATTTTAAAGGGAAATAGCAAAGGAAAATCGTAAAGGAAAATGGTATACGGAAATACCAAAGGAAAATGACAAATAGAAATCATGTTAAAGGGAAATAGTAAAATAAAATACTAAAAGAAAATGGTAAAGGGAAATACCAAAGGAAAATGGCAAAGGAAAATCATGGTAAAGGGAAATGGGAAAGGGAAATCGTTAATCATATTAAAAACTCAAAAATAAAATGTACAAAATAACAAATAAAAATCTATGTTATACCACTCATTTCTGAGAAACTATCATTCATAGAAAAAAAATATTTGCAAAAAATATGTGCTTCGATGAGATCTACAACTATTGTTTCACCATAAAAATCAAATTTTTTCGGAAATTTAAAAAAAAATTAACCAATCAAGTTTTCGACAACAATATCTTCGATATATTGGTAACATCACTTTTTTAAGATAGGACTTATTACTGTAAATAATAAAAGTTGGGCTTTCTCAAATTTCGTAATAAATCGAACATTAGGCTAAGTGGGAAAAGCAATCTATCGTGTATTTGCTAGAACTGGTTTTCAGAAGTGGACAAATTGTGAAGTTGTTGGAAGGGCTCTACTTTAAAAGTATATGTAGTTATACGAACAAGGAAGGGTGAAGGGGTCATGTGGGTGTGGGAGAAGCTTCATCAAGCTATCATTATTCAGCCAGTACGCTAGATAGCAAGTGAGTCAGCGCCCTGAGTTCAATTTCCCGCATGTTTGCCTGTCTTTCACTTCCTGCACTTTCTTACGAAGGGTTCATTTCACGAAATTCGAAACTCGTAAAGCGTAAATAGTCAGGAATCCGCAGATGAATCATTGCATTTTCCTTTTTTAATCAAAGAAATTCCACATTTCTAAATAGTATATTATTTTCTAACAAAGATATATTTGGACGAATTGAAAATATTTTGATTAGTTGTCCAGATTTTGAGGACAAATTGCAAAATGCACATTTGATTGGCTGATTTGGAAAAAGATACTTTTTACAGATATTATACTACTTATATTTCAGAAGAGGTGAACGACCTGAAATTGTTGCGGAAGTTATTGTAAAAATCTGCATATAAGATCTTCAGGTCTTCAGCTGTGTTTTAGTTTGCGTGCAAGCCTAAAGGTCATGGAGGGTAAAATTTGCCCTTCAATATTAAAGCTTGGACAACCCTAGTCAATTGCGAACAGAAAATCGATCGAAGGGACACGCCTTTGTAAAGCGGGGGAATTTCGACACAGTAAGGGAGAAGCCATAATGAAACACATAGATCCGTATACTTCATCAAAAAAAAAAAAAAACGGCTGAAGTGAAATATAAACAAGGGTTTCATGCAGAACCTTAGAAACCATATAACGATGGATTAAATTGGATTATTGTTTCGGCGAACCAGAAATAAGAATACAAAATACAATTTTTATTAAAATCGTCATAAATTCAGAATAAAAAGAAAATTTCCTCTTCTTCTGGTACTGAAAATAATTTTCTTCTTTATGCGAAAGAACATAAAAATGCTTCGTGGAGAAAGCGTCTCCTGGGGTTCGCAGCATGAAATGTTTTGCTTGGTTGAAGTTGAGAATGAATCGATTCTTCCCCTAAGGCTTTTAAAACTAAGATGTTTGTTTTTTATAGCAAAAGCTTATCTCAGTGATACATAATCGCGCAAATTCGGATAAACTTGAATGAATTCTACGGGTTTCGATTTTTTTTCAACTTTATTAATACTTCGATCCGAATGAAAGAACAAATTGTTTCCAAAATTATTTGTAGACCAAAAGAGGAAGAAATTTTTATTAATTGATGGAGCGGATGTTACGTCAGATATATCACTTTTTTTATCAAGGCAATTTTGAGAGTATATGCTAATTAGTAATTACCTTTGTCTGACCTTGCCTGCCTCATTTTACTTGAATAAAATACTTTACACTCACGTCTCGATTCTCTTGTCAATCATAATACACAAGTGTAATTATATGAGTCACAAAATCTCACCTCAATTAACGAGAAACTTGTTAGAAGTAATAATATATTTATAAGTGACAATAATGCCCAAGAAATATTTTTAACAATGTTTTTCATTATATTTAAAATACAAATCGTGTGAGTTTGCCTTGAAAACATGTTGACGACAAAGTTATGAGACACATAATTTAGTTTGCTAAATATATTGAGTCTTGACCAACAGTATAAATAAAGAAGTTATATATTTCGTTAGATTAATAATTATATCTGTAAATAAAAGATTGTATTGCTGTGTGTGTGTGTGTATTGTGAAATACACAGCTAAAAGATACGAAAAACTATATTCGGTTGTTAGTTCGGTCAATAACTCTGTGTGGATATAGTAAATACAACTACATATTGAATTTGTTCGTTTTGGTATACAAAGTAATTTGTTGAATGATTGCGAAAATAAAGAAAGGATCTCTATATATATTTTGAACTCTAAATAGAAAAACTTTTTTCCCAAGTGAGATCCTTAATTATTGCTCTCAGTTTGTATAATTAATAACCAGTTCTACCCCTTCAAACTGTCGTCCGTAAGTAGTAAAAGAAATTCAGCCAGACATCTGGATCGTGACAAATCTAGTGCCCGTGCAGAAATTTTGATAGGGTCCTAATAGGGTCCTGGCTAGCTTTCCCTAGTTCTAGTGTGGTCCTGATCTCGAAAACTGGAAAGATTTGAATAGACTTCGAGTGATTTTAAGGAATTTCAGGGAATTTCAAGAGATTTCAAGAAATTTAAAAGGAGTTGAAGTTCTACAAGATTTCAAAGATATCAAGATTTCTTAAAGGATTTCAAGAAAAAAGCGATTTAAACAGATATCAAGTGATTTTAAAAAATTCAAGGGGATTTTAAGAGATTCTATGTGATTCTATAGGGAATTGAAAAGGATTTCAAGAAATTTTACAAGATTTAAAACATATGAAGACTGCCTAAATTATTTCAAGTAATTTCCAGTGATTCTATAGGGAATTTAAAAGGAGTTTGAGTTTTTCAAGATTTCCAAGATATCAAGATTTGAATAGATTTCGTGTGGTTTTAAGGAATTTCAGGGAATTTCAAGAGATTTCAAGAAAATTTACAAGATTTAAAACATATGAAGACTGCCAAATTATTTCAAGTAATTTTAAGGAATTTAAGGGGATTTCAAGTAATTTCCAGTGATTCTAGGGAATTTAAAAGGATTTCAAGTGGTTTTATGTGATTTTAAATAATTTAAAGCCATTTCAATAGATTTCAAGAATTTTAAAAAAATTTCAAAAGAATTAGAATCAATTTCAAGATTTTCAAGTAATCAAGCAATTTTATTAAGTATTCGACAGATTTCAAGTGATCTTAAAGATTTTATAAGGAATTTCAAATAAATTCAAGAGTTTCAAGATTTTCATTTATTTTAAAATATTTGTAAATTAGTCTAAGAGATTTTTAAAGATATTAAAAAATTTCAATGAACTTTAACAGAATATAAAAAATTGAAGAATTTTCAAAAATGTCAGAGTTATCAAAGCATGTGAAAGGATTTCAAGAGATTTCAAGTGATTTTAAGCAATCTCAAAATATTAATAAAAGTATCAAGATTTTGAAGTAGTTTGAAAACGAAAAAATATTTTCGAATTCCTTAAAATTGAAATCTGCTGAAATTTGTATAAACTCTCAAAAAAATATACTCATAAAATGTATTGTAATAATAATTTTCATCAAAAACCTGCTCAATGTTCTTAGAAATATGTCCGTGTTTGTCAACAATTAATTTTTAAATATATATGTAAATATAACCATCTTTTATTTTCTTCAT
>JAUESI010020311.1:0-11127 GCA_032275145.1 Synergus laeviventris | reverse complement strand
GTTATAGGTTTATGATCAGTGAAAATCATAAAATCTCGACCTTCTACCATGTGTCGAAAATATTTTACGGCTTTGTAAATTGCCAACAATTCTCTGCTGTAAGCGCCGTATTTTTGCTGTGCGGAACTCAACTTTTTTGAGACGAAACCTAGAGGTTCCCATTTTTCATTCGAGAATTGTTGAAGAGCTGCGCCGATAGCGAAGTCTGACGCATCGGTAAAAATAGCTAACGGTGCTTCTGATGCAGGGTGAACCAGGAGCAATATTTCAGCGAAACTTCTCCTGCAGTCGTCAAAAGCTTTCAAGGCTTCTGGATTCCAAGGAATTGGTGCTTTCCCTTTAATTTTACCTTTCAGTAGGTCGTTCAGCGGTGCCTGTTGTGAAGCTGCCATCGGGATACTGAGCCTATAAAAGTTTAAAATTTCAAGGAATTGCCTGAGTTGTTTTGCTGTTTTCGGTTGAGGAAAATTGAGGATAGCTTGGATCTTTTCTGGCAGTGGTTTTATGCCTTTATCTGAGACCTCGTATCCTAGAAACTTCACCGATGATTCTCCCCAGGAACTCTTAGCAGGGTTGATAAGTACTCCGTAAGCCTTGAGACGGTCAAAAAGTTTATGTAGGTGCTGTTTATGTTCTTGAATTGAAGATGATGCTACCAGGATGTCATCAATATAGATATCAAGGCCTCTGAGTACTTCATCTATGAATCTTTGGCAGGTTTGATGAGCATTACACAGACCAAAGGGCATGTACAGGTATTCGAAGAGTCAAAATGGCGTTGTGACAGCCGTTTTTGGAATATCTTCTTCTGCCACTGGGATTTGATGGAAGGCTCTGACAAAGTCAATAGTGGAAAAAAATTTCTTACTATGAGGCGTGTATGAAAAATCATGGATGTGAGGTAGTGGATACTTGTCAGGGATAGTCCTCTCGTTTAATCTCCTGTAGTCTCCGCACATTCGCCATACTCCTGTTTTCTTGGGGACCATGTGGAGCGGTGGTGCCCAACTGCTTTTTGATGGACGAATGATGGTCAGGCTGGGTAATCTCTGGTTATTCCTTTAGGCGCTCATGCCAATGAGATGTTCCCGAAACCGCACGGATACCGAGAAGCTCATCAGAACATTTAGAAACTTTGCCTTTGGAAGAGAGCGACGTTACGTTGTCGATTAAGCACCGCTTGCGAATATCCACTAGTAGAGTAAAGTGATGCACAAAATCAACACCGATTATAGGTTTTGTCACATCTGCTACCACGAAAGGCCATGTGAATGCGCGACGAAGTCCGAGATTGAGATTCAGTGTCTCGAAACCGGATGATCGAACCGTTCGAGGCGTAAAAATCATAACCTGACTTTGTTCTACCACCATGAATTTGCGAACGCGGATAAACACAAAGGTCGTCCCCTGTATCCACTAAGAATTGCACTTTTGAGTTTTTGTCCGTAACCAACAGGCGCCGAGATTTGCTCGAAGGAACGCTTGCCGCCATTAGCGTCCGGCCAGCGAGTTTTTCGAATAGGAACAGGGTTTGGTGCACTTTTGCGCTGACGCACCGAATTTTCGGTGATACCAGCAGATTCCATCCTTTCTGTTCTGGCTGTGATCGCCTTTATTTCCATGTTATGAGAACGCTGTAATCTCCTGTCTAAGGGAGTTTTTGACCTCCTCGATCTGCGAGCCCGAGGTCATTGCAAGAATCATTCATTGCATCATGTTCTCGAATGATGCCATGTTGTAGGTTAGCACCTCCGATACTCGTCCTCTGGGAGTCAAGGTTTCAGCGATAACATCAGCCAGCTCTGCCATGTCGTCTAAGGGACTCTGTGTTCGGGTTTCCAGGATTGCCTGACTTGCTGAAGGAAGGCGGCCTAACCAGAGGGAACGTAGCGCGTCGTCAGTGACGACTGTACCTGCGAGCAATCTCAGGTGGCGCAAGGATTGAGATAATTTGCGATCTCCGATTTCCTCGTGCTCAAGGAGACGCCTGATCTTGTTTTTCTGGGATTCACTGAGTCTTTTAATTAATTCAGTTTTTAATTTTGTGTACTTATTTTGAGCCGGTGGGTTGGTGAAAATGTCTCTCACTTCTGCGGCGAATTTCGGTTCCAAATGTCCAACTACATAGCTGAATTTTGTATTTTCAGAAGTAATATCCGCGACCGTAAATTGTTGTCCGATTTGCACGAACCACATTTCGGGATCCGAGGACCAAAAGGGTGGCAAACGCATGGCTACGCGTTTGATTGACAAGAACTATGCAGGAAACTGAAAGGTGGCTTCTTATGACGCGGAAATCGTTCCGGGAGTCGGCGGAATAACGGTCGACGCATTTGTTGCCTCGAAAGTAGGTGTGTTGTTGGTCATCGTTTTAGACATCGTATACATTCGGAAGGAATTGAAGTAGTTTTTCTGTAGCGTCACGGCACTTACACACAAACTTTCTCACTTTTTCACTCAGAATTCGCAATGAGAAACACGCGAGATCACGTCGGGGTCACCAGTTGTGGGAGCTTGCGCGCAGGTGAAATAATTGAATAAAGTTCATTTTAAAAACCAAATAGAACAGTTTATTTAGCTGTAGAGAAATTAGTAGTTTACAGAGTGAGGACCGACCCAGACTGACTTGAACCCAAGCTGTTGACGCGGTTATCGAAGGACAGAGAAAATGCAATAAAAACTGTGAGAAACCCAAGTATTAGGTTTTCTAATAAGTACCATATATCAGGTGTGCATACCTGACCTGTCTCTAAAGCAACATCTGGTACTATTGCTCATCCAACTTTCTGAAATCGAGTCTTAGACTCATTTCAGACTTTTCTTCAAATCCCTCAAACACCAAATATAAGTAAAAAATTTTTAAGTTTTCAAAAAAATTCTCAAAAATATTTCTCTAGCCATTAGGAAATTTACACAAATTTGATTATTTATTGGCAAATGAAAAAAACCTTATCATTTTCGTAATCTAAATGTCAAGATTATTTAGAATTTGACATTTTTAAAAAAAATATTTTCATCCTACTTCGAAATGTTCCAAATCGTCTGACTTGTCAAAATTTCTCACATTTAAAAATATAAATTAAAATTTTTTCAGCTTTAAATCTTTATTATTTGAGAAATTGTAGTCGAAAATTTATTTTTGAAAGTTACAATTAATCATAACTTTCTTATTTTTCAATGTTATATTATAATTAGAAATTTTATCAATTTATCTGCACGCGTTCTTCAGGACATTATATTATAGATTTTCAAAAAAATCTTTTTTTTGGAAACTAGATATTGTCACCTATGAGGAAGCAAAATCGTGCTATCACAAAATTATGTTAAAATATTTAAATAATCTGCTTTAATCCTTCTGCGTTTCATTTCATTTTTAAAAAAGTCATCAACAAAACATCGTTTTGCAATCTAATATTGTCGTGCTATCATAAAGTTATAATATATTAAAATATATGATATAACCATAATATATGATATCAAACCACTTTTTGTTGTTTTCATTCTCTCCTTCGAATAATTAGTCATTTTTTTACTAAAATTACTAAAAATTTTAAATTTACAAGAAGAAATAATGAAACACAACTACTTATTAGTTGAATCCTTCTGCAAAGTGAATAGTGGTGCATTTTTCACTAATTTAAAATTAAAAAGATAATTTTATAAACAGCATTTATAAAAATTTTTTAAACAAACGTTTGACTTTTAAACATTTGACTTTTAAAAAAAAACGTTTTTTTCAATTTGTTGAAAATCAAAAAAGATACGATTTCCTTGCAAAGGAAAAAAAGATGCGGAATTTAATTATCTACGATAGTGTATGTTTCAAAATTTTTAATTTCGATTTTTTGTAAAAAACATAAACTTTGTTTTTTTCCTGAGGATTGGTTAAATTTTTAAATTCATATCATGTAACTGTTATTCACGTGAAACTGAATCTCAAGATGAATAATATAATGACATCTGTTAGGTTAGAAGATATAAAATTTATCATAAATTTTAACATTTAAAATGAAAGTAAATGCGCGCGCGTTCGATCTTGTTTAGGTAAATTTAGATTCACTCGACACAGAATGTAATCACCTTTCAGGATTTCAAGCTAAATGGATGATTTTTAAAATTTATCTTTTATACCATATATGGTATTTCTTAAAAACTTTCCTTTTGTCGTATACTACTTAGTAATTCAGCAAAAGGCTACCTGTCGCTGTGAGGGTTTAGTCCTTGGGTCCTTGGCCCTTGCCTGATCTTGCTTGGTTTTGCCGCGTTCGGCACACATGTTATTGCGGACCGTTTTTTTTAGACTTTTTTTTCGCATATGTACCCTTCTTTGCTGAAAATATTCTTGTACTGATTTGCTGTGAAAAGATGTTTTTTTACTGGAAAACTCCACCCTTGGAGGCGTGCTTATCATACTTCTGTCTCTCTCGCACACTCAGCTGTGAGTTCCCACGGGTGTACACAGCCCTCTTAATTAAGTCCATATTCTGTTTTCCTATTGAAAAAAAGTCTTTTGAGGGACTGAATTTCGGACCATTCTCTGACTTACAGGTCAGTTATAAGCCTTTTTGACGGCTGAATTTAAGCCTTTTAATCATCTTATTTCTAGACTATTATCCTACGCTGAGTTTAAGCGGACATGGTCTACTTTCGTTACCTCTGAAATCAAAACCGTTCTTTATCTTAAAATCAGACGTTGTTTTTACTGTAAACTCGTCGAGATTTTGTCTAGGCTTCCATCTCTTCCTCCGATTCTGAGATCTCCTCGAACAATTCTATATAATATTACTCCTTCAAAATCTTCGTAGCCTTCAGTCTCTCTTTGGTTGGGCAGTCCGTGGGGAGAGAGTCCAGACTTCCCGACGCTTCTCGCAGGGTGGGGGGGAGACCTCTCGTTGTCAGTCTTCCTTCAAAGGAGTCCCAGCAGTCCTCAGAGGCGCGATGTTCTCCTTATAACCTTTCCTGGGGGTAGGTGGAACCTCTAGCGGATAGTCTTCTTGAAAAGGAGTCCTAGAAGTCTTCGTGGGTTTGAGTTTTTCCTTTCCTCTGGTTCTTTGGACTGAAAGAGTCTACTATAGTGGTACTATAGTGGTAAGCTTTGTACTCTCTGGAGACCGCTCTCAGTAGTGTCGGCGGTCTCTCGAATCATACGGGTGTTCGTTGATCGAGGGTGCTAATTTCGTGAAGTACTCCTCTGTCCTAGTTTCTTGAGCAACTAGGGGGGGTTGCGCTACAAGTCCCTCTTGCAGTAACCTCTGCGTTTCTTCTCGATGGTATCTCTTGGCCTGTTTGCTATAGTGCTTCCTCGGCATATTCCACGACGGATTTTCGATTAGTCATTGTTACGAGAGGTTATGCACGGGAGGCCTTCCCATGGAGGAACTAGCGGGAGGATATTCCCGCGTTAAGGCAGAGGGAGGAATGGGATTTTGTAAAAAGATTGAACGTGAGAGTATTCTCGAGGATGCTCACCGTTGAGAGAATAGTCCAGAATATACTTCTAAGTTACATGTATCTCGTCTCTTACAAGCTGAGGCATGGGCGGCTGATTTATTGGAGAGTTTGTCTTATCGTAGTGAAAATTGTTGAAGGTTATTCCTATCAGCGTGAGGTCCGCGAAAGAGATAGGGCCCTAGTGTCAGGGAGCGAGTTAGCGAGTAGCAGGTAAGGTCTATTCTGCGAGACCGCTTTTTGTTGTCGCGGTTTCTTTTGGTGCGCTCGCAGGTTAGGATTTCTCTTTTGGGCTTGGAAAAGTTCCAACGAAGCGTCGTTCTAGAAAAACGAAAGTGTCTTCTGGAATCGACAATCTTTCGACTTTTTCGTGTTTCGCGAATAGCGCGTATAAAAATCTCCTATAAAATTAATTGAAATTCTTAACATCGTTTTATATCGCTGGGAATTGCTTTAAACACTTTCAAAATCTTTAAAACCCCCTTTTACTCTTCGAAATATCTTAATATTGTTTAAAATACTTGAAAATTTTTAAAACGTTTTACATTATACTTGAAACCCCTTCTAATGGTATTTTAAATGATTTAAAATTTCTAAAGCGCGGCTTTAAATCGCTTGATGTTCTTTAATATCATTAAAAATGTCTTGCAATCTGCAAAAGGCTTGTGCAAGGGCGAAGTGAGTGCTTCTAAACGTAGGCAAATGCTGCAATCACACTCGTAATATAATTACCTGTGTACGCACGTATGTCATACACTATTTTTTGCTTTTACTGAAGGTTCTATCGACCTTAAGGAACACATATCAGTACATTCGCGCCTCACACTTGATATTAAATATCAAGCAAAATGTATAGGGATTGATTTCAGAAAATTAATTTTTGCATATTTCATAAGAGCCCAAAAATAGCCCAAAATTCCAAGCTAGTTTTTTTTGTCAAAAAATTATTTCTAAAAATTGATGTGTAGGTTATTAATTATAGAGGTTGTTTTTTCGAATTTGGTTTTTGCATATTTCAGGAGCCCAAAAATAGCCCAAAAATCAAGTATGATTAGATTAAAAATTTTTTATGTTTTTCTCTACTGGAGGTGCTAGCGGAACGTTCCGTCAGCACCTCCACCCAAAAGTTCGTTTTTTGAGAAAAATAAAAGAGCCGAAAAATTTTTATGAACACCCAAAATTAGCCCAAAATTCAGGCAAAAAAAAATATTGATGTTCCGTTGTGGAGGTGCTAGCGGAACGCAGCTCAGCACCTCCACTATCGAATGTCGGTATTCCAAACATTTCATCCATAATTCTGGTCTTTCTTGGGACTTTCAAATTCCGCAAAAACGAACTCTCCAAAAACAACCCTTAAGTTTCAAAATCAACGCTCATTACAGAAATTCAATTTTTCAAAGATTGAAACATAATATTTTTGCACTTTTTTTGGTCTTTTGGATCCACTATATTTCTGAGTTTCGTCTAGGTACTCTGAAAATCTAAAAATTAAATTTTGCGCTCCGTCCTTTCATGCCAGAAACTATCCTACTTTTGCCGCGCAGGTATAACATTGATGAAAAATAATATTTTTAGTCTTTTGGCAGAGGTAAAAGAGTATTTGATTTTTATGCTCCTCAAAAATGACAAAGAAATCTCTCAATCGCTCATATTTCCGCAAATCCCCATTTTTTTAATGCTTAAATAATTTATGTCCCGAATCGTTTTGAATATTAAAATTTGAAAATTAAAAATGTGTGTTGAGTTGTGCTTAGTCAACGCAATAAATTGTCTTATGAAAAATTTCCTTGTGTCTCATATTTTTGAAATGCAATTATTTTTTAGGACTTAACAATACTTTAAGGCAAAATAGAGCACATATCAGCACAATTTAAATTTTTTGAAATTTAAAGATGTCGTTGCGAACTTTTTAGACACAGCACGCCGAAGATTCGAGTTCTTCGGCACCAGGATTTTTTTCTTGTAGGGTTGATATGCTTAAGACGCACAAGCAGAGGAACGTTCGTAGGAACGTTCGTGACGACACATTGCCAACTCGGAAAGATTGTCTCTCGAAAGGCTATGGTAGCTTTGCCACCTGAAAAGCAAGTGTCGCACTCCGTAGTCCTATTTCCTAGTTTCTCACTCTCACTGCACCACAAGTGTGGCCTCTTAAAATTTGTCCATAGAAATATTTTTTTTTTGTCTAGTGGAGAGTGAATGATTAAAAATATCAGAAAAGATTGGCCGACTGCTCCGAAGTGGCTTGTATAAATTTACCTAATGTGTATGGTAAAATTGACACTGGGTGTGTAAAATTACTATACTTTAGACGTAACAGTGCGTAAAGTAACTACTTCACATACGGTGACGTCACTATGCTTATAGAAGAGCTACTTTACACATTATTTTACAGGCATATAAAGTGCAACTTATTTAGAGGTGAATGTTCCAAAAAATCTTTTCAAATTGTTTAAATCACTTAAAATTCAAGGCATATTCAATTCAAATAAAAAAATATTGAAGAATTGAGAAGAATTCAACCTGCTGGATTCAAAAAAATTATAAGTGATTTCAAGGAATTGAAAAGATTTTAAGAAACTTGATAGAATTTTGAGGATTTTGAATGAATCTTCTGAAATTTTGAAAGAAATTCAAATAATTTTCTACGATTTTTAAGGAATTTAAAAATATCACATGGAATTCTAAGAGATTTTAAGAATTCAAAAGGTTTCAAGTTTCAAGGTAACTTCGAGAAATAAAGAAAACAAATGTTTTTGGATTCATAAAATGGTGTTAAATCTCTTTAAACATTAACGTAAATAAGAAAGGAAGAATTAATTACAAGTGAAGAAATTTTCCGTGACGTATTGGACGGATGCACATCAGATCTTCGTCACAGTTCCCCGTGGGCAATGGGCATTGATTTAAACTCTTTCAGGCATGTCGAGGAGGCGGAGCAGCCGTCAAAATAGCCCAAAGCATCTTATGTTAGCCAGTCACACTTTCAGTTTGTTCTTTGTGTCATAATACGACGACGTTATCTCTGTCGTGTCCTTGCTTCAGTGCCTCGTGTCACTGACTTATCTCTTTTTCCGGTAGCCGTAGTTGTTGATAATAATTACTTTAAAGGATTATTGGGCTTTAAGGCATACATGAATTAGTCAAATGTACTAACATATTGGTTATCACAGGGAAAAAAAGAAGGAATAATAATAAATGATAATAATGTTTTGAATTTAATTTCATAAGAACAAGAAGTCTTTTATTAAATTGGTCTGTTCGAATCGAATTACTTTTGCATATTCCAATACTCCTACTCAAAAATAATCATGTCCCAAAAGCTGGAATTACAACATCGCCAAATTCAAAAAGGGACTATATCAAAATTAAATGCTTAATTAGTGCTAATTTATGCTCCAAAAAAAAAATGTTGTGCTCCGTAATTTTTCGAAAAAAATGTATGATAATGCCAGCTTCAGCTCGAAATAGGCAAGATTGAGAGCACTAAATGAGCACTTTATTCTGGCGTAAAGAATATTTGTTTTTAAGTATAATAGTTTAAAAGTGGAAAATGTATGGGATTTAATAATTTGACTCGTTTAAAAAAAAAAGTGCTAATAGAATTCCCAGCGTAGGCTAGTTTGAGAGCACTCAATAAGCACTTAATTCCTGTGTAATGACGACTTTTATTTGAACAATAGTTTTCAAGTTGCTGATATATGGGAGTTCTAGCGTAAGCTAAAACTGGCATTACCATAAATTTTTTCGAAAAATTACGGAGCACAACATTTTTTATTTGGAGCATAAGTTAGCACTAATTAAGCACTTAATTTTGATATAGTCCCTTTTTGAATTGGGCCAAGTTGTAATTACAGCTTTTGGAACATAAAATAATCTATAAAGATTAACATAAAACTTACATTTATTTTCTAGGGATTTAACTGGTCTATTATTATAATTATTGTTTAGGAAAACCTCAAAAAAAAAAAAACCCAATTAGACCATTATACCCAGTACTAGATTATAATATATATGCATTTATATACCATATAATATCTGCACTTATACATATTTATATTGTTGGTTTAATTCGTAGAATTATTGTATATACAAACTACCAAACTACGGTCACGAAAGAATAGTAAGATGTTGAATTATATAAGTCAAAATTCTCTTAATGATACTTTTGAGAATATAAATATTTGAATATTTCAGCCTGTTTTAGTAATATTTCTATTCATAACATTATTCCTATATTAAGTATTATATTTGTTGGGCTTTCCCTATCTCTTCTAACAAGACTTGGGTTTTCCCTATTCCCTTAAGAAACATCTGCAATTTTCATAAATGTTAGTATTCGGATAATAAAAATAATCCTTAGTCCTCTTTCCATAAGAGTAGTGAATTAGATGGCAGATACTAAGCTTTTCACAACCTTATCAAAGCATGGTTCGAATGCCCTCAGATGCTCTCCGACCCTTACAGGTCTACCTAGAATGAAATTTGGTTGTGAACAGTCATAGTGTGAGTGCTGTCAATAAGTTACTCCTCAAAATGATAATGTCCAATAGTCTTATTAATTTTCCCACTTCTGTATTTGAGTTTTCCCTTTTCTTAAAACTTTACCTCCGATCTAAAAGGACGCTTCTTACCGCAGTTGCTATTTTGTCTTCCTTCGAAAGAGTCGCTTGATCTTTAACCGTTTTCGAGTACATCAGGTAGCAAAGAATTAATGTTCGTCTTGGTGAGTTGGAGATGAAAGCATGCTTCTCGTTGGTAACCTTTTTAGATCTTCGATTTAAAGTTAGTTTATTTATGAGCGGAAATCGAGAAAAAATGGTACAGGCTCTTGAAGAAGATGTGAAATTGTGCAATGAAAATGAGGAAGGAAGTATTGCCAATGTCAATAAAGTTAAAGAAACTGAATCAGTGACAACAAATCCCAACGTACAACTCGTGGAATCAAATTCGTTTGAAGGCTGCTTTCAAGAACTGATGGCTATGATTCGTCGTGATAGCAAAAGTATTGCTACCAAGAAGGACGAAATTAAGGAAGAGATCAACGCATACATGGTTGATAACATCGCAGAACAAAAAGAAAGTCCTATGGAATGGTGGAATAAAAATGCAGGATGCTTTTCACGATTGAGCTAGGTAGCATTTCGTTTCCTTTGTGCTCCAGCCATTCATTTAAAAAAGGAAGACTTTCTGAGCAATAAACAGCAAATACAAAACAACTCGGAAGGAAGAAACAGATTAATATTTTAAAATATTATTTGCCTGAAGTAAACTTCGAGTATTGAGTAAAGTAAGTATGGAGTAAATTTTAACGAATTTAAAAAATTTTTAAACGAATAATATATTAATTCTTGTAATTTAAATTTCAGAATTCATACGCTAAAAAAAAGTGTAGCTACGACAGGGAAATTAACCCTTGTGGCAGCTAAACGTTTCACTGAAAACGAACGAGAAGGGCTGAAAAGCACAGCAATTCTCAAATTTGTGGTTACGCAACTTATTTATTCATTAGTGGGGGGTGCTGACTTCAAGTGAAGTACCTTCATACTTGTAATATGTCCACAGTTTTTTTAAATCGACTTCAAAAGTTTGCTTTCCAATCAAGGTCTTATTAAGGGCTCTTGAACAACCCTAAAATATCTTATGATTGTGATATATTTTTAAAACCCCTAAAACGCA
>JAUESI010020310.1:0-11134 GCA_032275145.1 Synergus laeviventris | reverse complement strand
TAAGAAAGACTTTGTGGGTGTAATTAATGACTCTGAGACTTAAATAAGCACGTTCTACATATGGTTGGTTGGTTGGGGTAGGGCGTGAGTGGAGCCCAATGTGCAGCCACCTCCACGTGGTGGGCTCTGGGTCACTCGAAGTAGTAGAACTCAGTGAACTAGGAGCTGCAAAAGTATTTAAGCGTTGTATTCGAAAATACGCAATTTTGAGCCATTTCCCCCTCCATGAGGATTGGCATAGGGTGACTTTTGCGATTCGGTACGGACCTCTAAATACCCTCTGATGACTTTTCATCGTAAAGTCACCCTTGGAAGGCATCGGTAGCGATTTTAAGCCCATTTTTGCAAAACCTTAAATTTTAGTGTTTTTTAGTGAAATTTCAAGTTTCACCCTCAAAGAACAGACTGAAGATATTATCCGATTTCAAAATTCCAAAGTGTTCTGAGTTTCGGATTGGACTGGGCCACTTTTCCACACCCAGGCATTTCCTGGACGCGCAATGTTGGTTTTTCGCCCCAGCCTGTGGCACAGTCTACAGGATTCTCTGTACATGGTATGTGATGCTAATAAGCGTTTGGAAGAGAAGTTTGGATGTAGGATACACGATTAGCTACAAAGGTATTCCAAGTACAAGGAGGGCTTCTCAACCATGCAATCACGTTTTGGAATCGATAGTGGTTTGATAGGAGTAACTTTCAATTTAGAGCAGACGCGCGATGAGGGAACCCTACGTTGATGTGTGACAGTTCTCAGATAAAGAACAGCAGCATAGGCGGCCTTAGAAGCGTCTGCGAAACCACGTTGTACAACCAATCGTAGATCATTGGAATATCCTAACCAACGAGGAATCCTGATAGTATCTAGGTGTCGAAGATTTTCAAAGAGGCGCATCTATCGTTAGAAGGTTTCCTCTGGCAGGCGATAATCCCATCCTATCTTAAGTAACCAGAAGCTCTGCATATGGATCTTGCAGACTATCATCATGAGCGAGATTAGCCCGAGAGAGTCGAACAACTTGGATATATCCGATAGCACTCTTCTCTTAGAACAAGGAGCTAAAGGAGTGGACACATAAGCACGAAACAAGAACTCGTCCTCCATCGGCTGCCACGTCAATCCCAGCGTTTGAAATTCGTCTCCATCATGTCATGAATGAGATTTAGATTTTTCTCTCCAATCCTCAGGGATGGTGTTCAGAAAACCCAATCGATTGGATGCGAATCTGTGCAAGGGGAATCCATCCGACTTCAGCAGGTTGACGAGATCCCATTCCAGGGCTATCGCTGATTCCACGTTCTCAGCACCTGCCAAAACATCGTCAATATAGATAGGACGAAGGAGGTGTGACGTGTAATTTTTTACTATTCATAATTTCGGTCTCTCTAAGTCACGCATAAGATGGACTAATAATAAAAAAAATCTAAATAAATTTTTGGGCGCCAGTCCTTTCTTGGGACAATTATAAAAAATTTGTTGTCTACGACCAAGTTATTCAAAACCAAATAGAATGTAAAAATACCGAAAATAAACCCAATATCTCTAGGTTGTTATCTTCCAAAACGGACCACCAAAGCAAATTAAGGTACGACATACCATAAAAGAAACCTCACTGATTGTTGGTCCTTTCTTGGGACAAATCATAATAACAATTCTGGCTCTTGGTCGTTTTCAACAAATGGATCAAATAATTCAAATCGATTAAAATAATGGGCCAAAAAAAGGGACAATATTAAAATCATGGCTGGATAACGATAGACAGGGGTGGGACGTTAATTAATGAAGCTCAACCCGTTTAAATTAATAAAAGTAATAGTGATTGATTAAAAAGATGATAAACAAAATAACACTAAAACTAACAAAGGGCAAAATTTAACAAAAATAACGAAATAAAAGATGACAAAGGAATTTAACAAAATCTTAACAACAAGAAGATATATATCACTAAAATAACAATCAATATATAAACTAGAATAACGATATTTAACGAAACTAGAAATAATAACGAGCCAAAATAATTTATAAATAGGGGAGAGATCTTTAAAACATAATAAGGGACATTTAAAAAGACATATATAACAATATAAATAACAAAATTATCTTTAAAACATGAGGGATTTACATAATCAAGACTAAAACAATATAAATATGTGATCTATAAAACATAATTCAGTGGTTTAGAATCATTAAATTGTGGATCGTCATTATAAAATTGTCAAATTGGACAAATGGATGGTCCTTAAGCATATTTATGGTTCGGCACTCCGGAATGAGGTAAAGAAAATTAACAGTAAGTCATACTTATGAGGATAGGGTACAAGAAAATCAATAATATCAATATAAAATGTGATTCAGCCAAGGAGAGTTAAAATAATTCAATTAATTAAAACACACACACACACATATATATATATGTATATTGAAAAAACTTTGCTGAATCGTAAAAAGAAACTCTCCCCTTTATATTTAGTAGTAGCTACTAAATTTCAGGACACTAGTAACAACTCCTAGCACAACCGACACTTTAAATTGCACAAAAGAGAAGAATATATCGGAGAGAAATGATTTTCGAGTAAAGCGTCGCTTTTCAATACAATTAATTGAAGGGGGGCAATTTGACTGCGCGTGAACCGTAAAGTATTATCTAACAAGGATAAGAGAGAGAGAGAGAGAGATCGTCGTTGGTGATCGTTGTCCATTGGTCTGCTCTTTCGTCTTATCTTCTCTCCCAAAGTTGTCCTATTTCCTCGCATGATGAAGTCGTTTCCGCAGAGGAGAAATTCTCTCCTCTCTGTACAAAAGAGGAAGGGTTTCGTGGCATACGGAACAAGACCTGGCAGAGGTGGTTTAAGCGCTGATCTCTCGTTGAAGAACGAAAGTCCTTGCTTCAGACCGCAGATGTAGGGTGGATTCCCGGTACTCAAACATAGAAACAAAAAGGTACACATTGCCAGAAATGCTCTTTCTTTTTTTCTTCAGGAATAACCAAGCCCTTGTATATTTCAATTGTAACAAACCTACCGACCTATTAGCGATAGGGGTAATAATGTTGATACTTCCTCACTGGAACAAGCCTAAGGTCTTGAGGTCTTGGAAGATCAAACAGAAGCGACAGCATACGTAGAGGCAGCAGAAACCAGAGAATTTGAAGTGGAGGTCACCAGACTGTAGAAGCCTCGCCGAAAGGGAGGTCAGGACATACTCTAGTCCATGACTCAATGAAGGGGTGATCCTCGCAAATTTCTATTCTCAATCCTCATAGATTAAGAGGTTCACAGTAGTTTACATAAGTGAGTTGCAAGGAATACAAAAATATATATTAATCAAAATACCTAATTCTAGAGTTTGACAAGAGACAAGGAGTGCCGAAATTATTGAAGCTGTCGGTTTTCTACTTGAAGACCAAGATTCGGAGATTTTATTTTGATTTTGTGCTGTGTAGAAAATCTACCACATCACAGAGGATGGAAGCAGCGTGAGGCCACCGTGGTTCTTCATCCCTGACTAGTTGTTGAATATTGCGTAATGCCAAGTATGGCGACGAAGAGAGTCTAAATGTGACTGTAGTCATCTTATATTCCCGGACCGGTTCCCCCCACGGGTTGAACCTCCATAAAATACGTTGATAATCACTATCGTCAAGATGGATCCTGATCTGTAGATAAATCTTCTCAATTTCGGCTAAAAGACCACTGCAAATGTCCCCCATCGTAGAATGATATCCGAGAGATCTGAATGCAATTTTGGTTTAGTATTTTGGTATTTGTTGAGAGAAGAGCCGGTTGAAGTTCGATGGGAGCCATTGAAAACCACTCTGAGCTTGGTGGTAGTACTTGTTTCCTTGAAAATTCCGTGATAAGAAAGATATATACGGATTGTATCTGGAGACAAGGTTGATTCTGCTAATTCCATGTGAACTAGAGAAAGATAGTCCGACATTCAACATAGGCTGTACGAAGATCCGTATTATTTTGTAATCAACTTTCCAACTTGCGAAGGGGAGATTCAGCTTGGGATCTCTAGTCGCCCAGTTCGCTAATGGTATGGAGCGTGGATGGTGAAATAACATTAAGATTTTTATTCTTTAAGATAAAGTCGTAAGTTTTTTATTCTGCTCTTCTTTCTTTGCTGGATGAGAGGAGCTCTTTGTGGTGGCAAGCGAGACGGACAGTTGCTGGCTCTCGATTGGCTATGGCTTGGGATCAGGTCCCGGCGCTGGCAACTTCTTTGATCATCTCCCTGGATCAACTCCCTACTGTGGAAAAAGCGCCTGCTTTTATGTGTTTTCCGGCTGCCCCCTCCATGCCACCAATGCCCGGCAAGCGTTCCTCTCAATACATTTTCACTTAGTTATTATTATATTGTTTGTATTATGTTAAGATTTAATTTTATATTTGTTTTAAAATTATTTTTGAGAGAAATTACTTTTCTCTTTTGTTTGGAGTGTTTTTTTGTATCTTATATTATGTTTACATTTTACTTTAATTATTAGTATGTTTTTTTATTAATTACTATATTAGAGTTTAGTTTTTCATTTGTCCAAAAATTATCTCTCGAGAGGATCGCTTTTCTAGTTTTTTAAAATCTTTTAATGTTATTTTATAAAGTAGTTTTTATCTTTTATATTATATAATACAGTGCTAAGATAACATGATGGTCACGTAATTGTCCCCTGTGAATTCTTGCATTTATAAACAAGTTTATGGACGCTGATAATTAATAATTGTTAATTGAAGTGGTATTGTTTACAAGAATTCATGTCGTGGTGTTGTGACGCTTAAGAGAGAGCTGTGACGTCATGAATGACCTTTATTGAATGGGGTGTTTGAGCGATTTTACTATAGGGTCCCGTGACGCGCCAAGTGGGGGATAAAGTGTTTGGGGACAAAAGATTCTCGCTAATCGCCGGTCCCACTTTTACTATGGGCCCCTTTGTGCGTCGCTTGGTTTAATTGTGGGGAAAACCCAGGACGCGAATATTTCTAAGAGAGACTAAGTGGGTCTCTTTGTTAAAGAATTAGTTAAAGTATTAAGTACTATTGGGCCACTCACGTTTAATTGTAGGGAAATCCCAGGACGCAAATATTTCTAAGAGAGACTAAGTGGGTCTCTTTGTTAAAGAAGTAGTAAAAGTATTTAGTACTATTGGGCCACTCACGTTTAATTGGGGAAAAACGATTTCACCTCTGTAAAATCTTTAGCCTTGTAAACTCAAAGTAAACCCCCCTCTCACAAAACTGCTCTGTGGTAGTCAGTAGGACAAATTTAGGTGGAGTTACTTCCTCTTGTTCCCAAAAGCGTTGAAGTTGAATGGATAAGGCGTCCTTGATAGTACTTGACAGGGTGATAACGGGTTTGGTTTAAATTCTTTGATCCTGATGTTCATCGTTTATCACCTTACTGGAAAAACCAGTGGGTCGTCCCGTGAGAATTCAACCGATTGTGGTGTCCTGGATAACCACTCTGCTGTCAGGTTGAGAAATCAAGCCTAGCCGTATGATGATTGCGTAGATTTCAGCTCTAAGTAAGAGATGGATAGCTGTATTGGCTCTAGGTTTTGGGTCGGCCAGATCAAGACCATTTAGTTCGAGCCAGGGTTGAAGGTCCACTCGCTCTGATGGCGTGTAATTGCTGAGTAAAAGGTAACCGTGATAAGATAAGAAGGTAGACTATACCCTGTAATGACCGGTTTTCCTACCCTCCCTTGTCAGACGCTTTAGTCTGCCAGAGTTCACAAATTATTTTACAAGGGGTTGGGTCTTGTGAGGAAAACTAAGATTTTTTAAAATATAAAACCCAAATGATTAATTTATTCTCCTATAATTTTACAATTCTAACTTAGTGTAATGAGGATGAATGACTATTTTGTTACGTCCTGCCTAAAGTATTATTATAATAATTCTAACTGGCAACAGACTCTATTTCTATTAAAACTAATCCCTCGTTTTACTCTACAACTTAATGTACGAGTAAAAGTGGGAACGAGGACAAGCCAATGGATTGAAAGATATTAATTGGACCTTATAAAGTTATTTATTAAACACAATAGTTGAAATTTACAAGAAGTGTTTATTAAGTTTGAAAAAAAATTTTAACCTTAACAAATTAATCGAGTGAACCTGTATGTTAATGTGGTCCGCTTACCGGTGTTTCTCTGGTAATCTTTTTGTAGTTTAATGGTCCTTCACCTGTCACTCACAATTTTGCACTCGAAACAGTTTATAGAGGGATTTCGTAATTCTTGGATTTTCGACACTCAATGGTACTGCGGTATCTTAGGGGTTTCTCACGGTTGCACTTGGGGTAGATAGTGAGTAAGTTTTTATTACACTCGCTGTTACTAGCTGGACTAGCTGTGTATACTTGACTCTGGTTATTCTCACTGCATTGACAGGTTTATTACCCTGGATTCAATTTTTAGGCTCATTGCACCGAATCTTTATCATCATGGACACAATTTTAGGCTCACTGGCTGCTGTTGGGTCTGCTGTGTTTATATTCGTTTTTTGGTACTTGGCTGGTATCGGTGTAACCTCTCCAAGGTAGTATTAGTGTAGATCTTTTAATTTGGGCCAACTTCTCCTCGGACCAACCTCTCCGTGGACCAACCAATACCATGAAAACATGTGTATTGGTAGGTCATAAGGTGGTTTTTAGTAACAACCTTATTTTGATGGTGTGCATATCACAGATAGATCTGGAGTCCATGCAAATCGAGTTAGGGTGGATGTCAGGAAAATTTCTCATGGACGTGCAGTAGAGATGTGTGGGTCTGAGTAAGAGTGTGTGCCTGAGTATCTAGTTCGGCCCCTGGAATTGAAAGAGTATCGGTGTGAGTGGATGGTAACGGCAAATGGTTGACTGTACGCGCGGAGAGAAGTCTACGGTTTTTATCTTATAAACTTAAAATGAAACTTATTTATTCCCCTATGATTTACATTGCTACCTTAATCTAATGAGAATCAATGATTATTATAATTAGTGTAAATGTGAGTGGAAATGTATAATTGCTATGCGGTATAAATGTGAGAATTGAGACAGTACGGTACGTCTTCGGTGCAAGAGAGTGTGAGTGTGTAAGTCTAGTTCGGCCCATGAAATCGAAAAGTATCGGTGTTAGTGGAAGACTGCGGCAAATGGTTGACGGTACGCGCAGAGAGAAGTCTTTCGTAACCCGTCTCTCTCGATTTTACGGAAGGGTACTGTGCAGTGAAAGAGAAAGGAGTGGAAGACCTTCGCGGTTGCGTGACACAATATTTCGTTAGCCTCCGTAACTTTTAGTACTCAGTATGTCGGTTTCGGTCGGGTAGATCGATCGTAAAATGTCTGCCCGGTTGGACTCAGATTAGGTCGATGATTGGTCGACGTAACCCTTTACTTGGCATACGATCATAGTTGCTCCGGTTAATCGTATGTCGAGCGGGACCAAAGCGGTTTTCAGTCGGTTTGCCCTGACAGAGTCCGGATTAGGTCGGTGGTTAGCCGACGTAACCTTTCGCTCCATACTCGATTATAGTTGCTCCAGCTAATCGTGGATTAAGTGGGAAAAAGCGTAGCCTCATCGTAACCCTAGCAAAGCCTAATTGGAATTAAAATATAATTTTAATTCAAACTATTGTCCTATGCACGGCCATAGTTACGCCAGTTCGTCGTGGATTGAATTAACTTGCCAAAATTTTAAATGATTTAACTGTTTTAATAATTCCAATAAATGTCAATACCATTTATAGGAAATTATTAATTCGTACGTTTAGTCTGTCAGTAATTTGAATAAATTAATAGAAATGATTCAGATAATTAAAATGCATGTCAATACCATTTATCAAAAATACTTTCACATTTCTAAAGTTCAATCGTCATTTAGTCTACGTAACCTGAAAAGCATTAAAAGGGGCGAAGGTGGTAAAGAGGAGTCTCCAAAGGGAGATGTCAGTCAGGTCAACTTCCTAGCCTACGTGAATCGTGATCCTAGTTGCGCCATTCAACCACGATTCAACGGCCTCTTGGTCGATTGTGCTAATTTAACGTCTTCTACGAGTCTGTCTTTCCCGTTTCTCTCTATCATAGTTGCACCGGGTGATATAGAGAATCAGTGAGCTTACTAACTGCGAATCTCCCGTACGAGCCGGTGAGCCGCTCCCCAGCAGACTGTCAGATTCGGATACTGTCAGTGCTTTTCATCACTCACAGTCGGCCGGCGGGTCGTTGCGCACAGGCGCCAGGTAAACGTCAGGTTTTTCATGAACAGGTGACTAGCGGATCAATAAATATATATAGGTATACTTTATAATGAAATATGTGACAGGCGGTACTGCTCGTCACAACCCTTTGATATTCCAGAGTTAGAAGCACCAACACCGGAGATATGAAGAGGTGCGAACCGGCGTGGAAAGCGAAGATCTGAGTGAGGATTTCCGATAAGAAATTACCCTTGGAACAGGGATTGATTAGACAACGTGCCTCGGCGTAGTGTCTATGAAATGTCCTCTTGACAGTTACAACAGCTGTTGCGAGCAGGCTTGGACCAAAGGTACTGGAGTTTGCATGCGAATGCACCATTGGTCACGTCGGGTTCCTGTCTTTCAGTGTACTGTCGATCGTGGTAGATCCTGACGGACAAACCTGTTTGGACTCAGTTCCCGATGATGATAGTGGGCCGTGAATGAGAGTATGGTGACGACCGTGGCAGGTACGACACACCTTATTAGAGCCACACTCATCAACTGGATGGGGTCGAAATGAGATGAAGATTTTCTTTCAGGCTTGTTTGACATGGACTCAAGTGCCCTGATCCTGGTTATGAGAAAAGTCTTCAGCTTGTCAATAGTCTGTGGTTCCATCTCTCCTCCGATAGATGTTTCCCAGCCCCGGCGAGAATTTTGATCAAGTCGTTGAACTCCAATATAGGTCAACCAATCATCCCAATGACAATTGCAGGAAATAAATCACGGTAGTTCGGCCAATCCAGAGAGTCTCCCTAAAATGTAGGTAATTCGATCCTAGGAAGGTCTGGACCATGACCGTGATTCGCTGGTTCTACTGAATCATCTTGATCAGTAGAACGAAGTGGTTGATGATCTTAAGTATCCGTCTTGTCCAAAAACTTACCCAACTCGACTAAATAGGCCTCCTCGGTTAGGCTAAAAGCGTCTTTAGAGAAATAGGGCTTTTTCTCATCCTCCTTTTTATAGAAAGTGAGTATTTCTTGATGTCTGCCCTGAATTATTCCCATTTTCTTTCTAGATTCTGCTGGCGTGCCTTACATGCTCCACGTGTAATATTAGCGATACCTAATTTTTCGAAATTTAGATAAGCCCGTGAAATAACACCGTGCAATTTGATTTGTTGTTCGATAAGTTCATCAATTACCTCGGCAGTCATTTTGAGTGGTAAGAACTTTGATCCGTTAAGACATCTGAGATAATCATGCGAAAGAATTGAATAAATGACAATAATGGAACGACTCACTGATCAGCCATAAATAATTGGAAATGCCAATTGCTTAAAGTTCGTCCGAGATGCGAGAAAGGCTGGACGAATTTGAAGAAATCCGCTATAAGATACTAAGGATCGTCGTCTATAAATTACTTCCTTGCTTATAGATACGAGGAAGCAAGAATTTCTAATTTATATGAAGAGTAAACCCAAGGGTACTAACGAATGTTTTGTGCTACTGGTCAGAATTTGTGTACACCTGATTCACACACACACTAGCTCGCACGAACCCGCGTTAATCCCTTTAGAGGTATCTAACTATAGACACTTTTGAAACATCGGAATAGTGGCTCATAAAATGAAGCACTTTGTTTTTTAAATTTCAGTTCGATTCACTCCCTTCACATAAGTTGTACTTAACTGTTTTCACCACTTGAATGCGTATAACGCTATTCCAAAAATTTGATGAGATTGTCTTTTTTAGCGTTTTAACTACCTATTTTTCACTTAGGAGATCCGGTTCGAAGGACCAATGTTTCGGATTTAGCAAGTGATTAGCTGAACACAAGAAAAACACTGATTTTAAAGTATAAAATTGAACGGTAATAAGAACTGAATTTATTCACAACAAAGTCTAGCTTAGATTTATAAATAGCACACACGAAACAATAAGCGACTGTCTCGCACCGTAAGAATAAAGCGTCTGGTGAGACATTAGGTGAACCCCACAGCACCTCAAGAGAGGGGAGCAGGGGGAATCGGCCCGTATCCCTCCCAGGCACGGATTAGTACGAAATTCCAAACACTACTTCATGACGGAGTTTTGAAGGAAACAAGTACTACCACCAAGCTCAGAGTGGTTTTCAATGGCTCCCATCGCACTTCAACCGGCTCTTCTCTCAACGAATAACAACATACTACAAATTAGGATCCATCCTGATGATCGAGATTATCAATGTATTTTACGGAGGTTCGACCCAACAGAGGAACCGTTCCGGGAATATAAGATGACTGCAGTTACGTTTGGACTCTCTTCGCCATACTTGGCATTACGCAATATCCAGCAACAAGTCAGGGACGACTAACCACGGTGGCCTCCGCTGCTTCCATCCTCCTTCGTCATATCTATATTGACGATGTTTTGGCAGGTGCTATGAACGTGGAGTCGGCGATAGCCCTGCAACGTGATCTTATCGACCTGCCGAAGTCAGACGGATTCCCCTTGCGCAAATTCGCATCCAATCGAATTGGTTTTATGAACGTCATCCCTGAAGGATGGAGAGAAAAATCGCAATCTCGTTCATGGCATGATGGAGACGAATTTCAAACGCTAGGATTGACGGGGCAACCTTCAGAACACGAATTCTTATTTCGTGCCAATGTGTACACTCCTTCAGCTCCCTGCTCTAAGAGAAGAGTGCTATCGGACATATCCAAGCTGTTCGAGCCTCTCGGACAAATCTTGCCCACCATCATAGTCTTCAAGATCTAGATGTAGAGCCTTTGGTTACTTAAGATAGGATGGGTGATCCCCTTCCAGGAGAAATCTTCCTACGATGGATTCGCCTCTTTAAAAATCTTCGCCACCTACTATCTGTTCATTAAATGTTTGTCCCTCTACAATAGTTGGAATAACTCAGTCAAAAAAAATCGCTAATAAAAAAGATTCACGACACTTGAAAGATAATTTAATTGTGAATA
>JAUESI010020309.1:0-11149 GCA_032275145.1 Synergus laeviventris | reverse complement strand
TCGTGCGGGAGCACAAAGCCAGGGTTGTACAAAGTCAAATAAAGTTGGGGTTTTTAGGATCCCCGCGTTACAGTCTCTCCCTCTAGATCGCACAAAACGTCCTCGTGGGAGATCTAGTGATCTATTTGGTTGTTGTCGGCTGGGGATTCTTTCTTGGTCGCCTACGGGTCGTACGGGTTCCGGTACTTCTTTTTCTTCTGAAGCGATGAACGGAGATAAATCCGATGCATGATAAATCGCCAAAAGAGTAGTAGAATTGATCTCTGCGATTTGATAGGTCGTTTCCGATCTCTTGTTCAAAATCTGGTAAGGTCCATCTCTTCATAGAAATAGTTTTTTTGAGACTCCATCAGCTGCTTTGCTTAATGCGTGACTCGTCACGAGCACGTGGTCTCCGACAGAGTATGCGGGTGCTGGTCTTCGCTGTGCGTCTGTATACTTTTTCATGCGATTTTGTTCTAATTCCATTACTTCTCGTACCTCCTTCATGACTTCTGCGATTTTATACAGATACGGAGTAATTTCAGACACAAAATTCTCTCAGACGACGACAGCTCTGATATCCCTTTGTACGTCATCTGCTGTTCGTAGTTCTCGGCCAAAGGTAAGAAAGGCTGCAGTTTGCCCCGTGTTCTGGCAATGACACGTGTTCATTGCTTATCTAATAGCTGGGAGGCTCTTGGCCCAGTTGCGATGGTCACGTTGCGCTAAAATA
Source organism: Synergus laeviventris (assembly GCA_032275145.1). Classification (NCBI taxonomy): domain Eukaryota; kingdom Metazoa; phylum Arthropoda; class Insecta; order Hymenoptera; family Cynipidae; genus Synergus; species Synergus laeviventris. The sequence continues at coordinate 10,434 of JAUESI010020309.1, read as the reverse complement.
GCTAGTTGCGCCTTCAGATCTCGGATTTTGCGTTCGACCGGGTTTGCTTCCGGGTGGTACACAGGAGTTAATTTCTGGTTGAATCCAAGACAATATGACACCTGCTGCATCACAGCGCTCATGAATTTTGTTCCATTATCTGAGATGATTCGTCTTGGTGTGCCATATCGTAGGATTACTTCGTCAATTAGGATTTTTGTACACGCATCAGCAGTCGCACTGACTAGGGCAAAAATTTCTACCCATTTTGATGCGGTGTCCTCGATTATGTAAATCCACTCGTAATTGTCATTGTTTCTAGGAAGAGGGCCCACTAGATCCATCGCCAGGGTCTCAAATCTTCGGGCGGCCGCAGGAGTGCGTAGCAAACCTGCTGGTTTCAAGTTAGTAGGCTTGTATCGTTGACATTCAACGCATTTCTTTACGTAATCCGTCACGTATTTTCTTATTCCAGGCCAATAAAAACGACTGGTTATCCTCTTTAAAGTGCGTTCGATACCGTAGTGTCCTGCGGTGGGGGCATCGTGGTACTCGTTCAGGATGCGCTCCCTAGCGCAGCTCGGCACCACCCACTGAGCATCTTCTTCATCCTCCTCTGGAACGTTTCTGTAGAGAAGACCATCAGACATGATGTATCCTCTGGCTAGCCAGTTGGCCAGATCTGGTTAATCTATTTTCTCAAAGCTATCTATGATTCTCTTCACTTCCGGGTCTGATAGTTGCTCGTCTCGCATACTCTGTATTGAGCGAGTTGGTAGGTCGATTACGATCGAGCACGTTCCGCAAGTATTTTGGTCTTCTTCGCTGCATGGGGGTCGTGATAAGGTGTCTGCTACGACGTTGCACTTCCCTTGTGTATAAACTATCTTCAGATTATACTGTTGCAAGACGAGAGCCCACCTTGCTAGGCGTCCGGTAGGTGACTTTAAAGTCATTAGCCAACGTAGAGCTTGGTGGTCGGTGCTGACAGTTAAATCGGCATCTTCGATGTAACCTCGAAATTTCCCTACTGCCCACACGATGGCGAGAGCTTCCCTCTCTGTGGTATTTTATTTTTTTTCGGCTGATGTTAAAAGACGGCTTGCGTATTCCACAAGTCTTTCGTCTTCCCCCTCCCCCTGAATCAAAACTGCTCCGATTGCGTAGCCACTAGCGTCTGTGCGTATCGTGTATGGGAGGCTGTCGTCAGCTTGTCTTAAGATAGGAGCTGTTTTTAGAGCCAGTTTCAACTTGTCGAAGGCCTGTTGTTGTTCAGTAGCGCATACCCATGGCTCATTCTTCTTAGTCAACTTGTACAAAGGCCGTGCTGTTTCCGCAAAGTTTTTAATAAAACGACGAAACCACGCAAAAGTTTGTACAATGCTGAGAAGGTGGCTAACATTTCGGGGAGCGTTCAAATTGAAAATAGCGGCTGTTTTCTCTATATCAGCTTGAATCCCATTTGCTGTTATCAAATGACCAAGGTATTTTACTTTCGGACGAGCGAAAGTACACTTTTCCCGATTCGCGTGCAGCTTTACTGCACGTAGCCGATCAAATACAGTCTATACATCGCGAATATGGCTCGGAAAATCGTCTGATATCACAATGATATCATCTATATAAGCTAACACGGTTACGCCTTTAAGACCGCTACGAAAACGATCTATGAGTCTTTGGAACGTTGCTCCTGAGTTCCGCAACCCGAAAGGCATTCTTTTAAACCTGAAGATCCAGAACGTCTGTCTCGGTCACTTTCTTTCGATTTGACTTGCATATATCCCATTCGCAAGTCTATAGTAGTCATGTAGAGAGTTCTCTTGGCGAGGTGCAGTATTTCGTCAATCCTCGGCATTGGATAAGAGTCTCGCTTTGTGATAGCGGTTAAACGTCGGTAATCTACACATACTCTAACAGAGGAGTCTTTATTTGGAATTAGCACAACTGGTGCAGCCCATGGTGAGTCACATTCTTTAATGACGTTGCGCTCCAGCATCATGTCTAACTCCGTGCGAAGAAGATCCTTCTTCCGTTTCGAATACTGGTACGGTGGATGAGATATCGGTGGGTGGTCACCTGTGTCGATCCCGTGCTCCGCGAATAGAGTAGGCTCTCCCCCTATCTCAAAAATATCTTCGTTTTTCTTTAGAAGTTCGCTAAATTCGGCTTTCTGGTTTTCCGTGAGCGAATCACCCTCGTCAGAACGTAAGCTGTAAAAAGCATTAAGAATTAACGGAATCGTGTTTTTTGGTACTATCTCGAATTCCAAAACGCGATCCCAGTTTTCACCCACGAATCGCCATTTTTGTTCTGGCACGTTTAGAATAAGTTTGCTATTTTTAACGCAATTTATTCCTAAAAGCGTTATACTATCTTGCACACATTATTATTATATTGTTTTCTGAAATTCAAATATTCGTTATTCTTTATATGAATAATGAATACAGTAAATTATACGCGCGTGTGTTTATTTCATTTTCAACATTCTTAGTATACAATTAAACCTTAAAGTTTTTTAAAAATTAAACGTTTAAATTGAATGTTAACATTAAAGATCGATCTGGGTAGCGTAAATGATAATAAATACTTCCCGAAAAGCAATGTTTATTCAGAATAATTAAACTGTCTTGTGAACAAGCGCGACTTTGTATGAGAAAAAGAAGGTGACTAACCTAAACTCACAATCGAGTAAAGATGTCGCTACTAGTAATGAGGCGGGTTTGAAACAAATATATGTCCAACACTTCTCCTCGAGTCCTGAATCACAGAGATTAAATAATTTATCGATTCTCTATAAAAATTCCAGCCGCTTTTGTACACCAATCATGCTTACACCTAGGTAGTCCTTTAGATAGAAAACCTGCAATTTTATTCTCGGTAGATACATGTTTTAAAATAAAAAATGTATCCTTAAGCATGTCGCGAACCAAATGGTGGCAAATGTCAATGTGTTTACTTCTAGAGTGATTATCACAATACATAGTCAAAACAGCTAAGTCATTAAAACCTATTTCGCGCAGAAGTCTTTGCAAATAAATAGATTCTTTGGCACACTTCGATAGTGCCATGTATTCTGCTTCAGTTGTGGACAAGGCCACAGTTCGTTGTTTCCGAGAGTCCCACGATATTGGACTTCCATTCAATAAGAAGAGATAACCAGTTTGAGAGTGTCTATCCTCATTACATCCGCCCCAATCAGCGTCGACGTACCCTTGGATGGGTTTACCATCAGATTTGTAAGTCAATCCCACGTTAGGTGTGCCTTTAAGGTATCTAAGCACCCGTTTAGCTGCTTTCCAGTGCTCGATACCATAGCTATTGTTGAACTGTCCCAAACTACTCACGACGAATGAAATATCCGGGCGAGTGGTAGATGACAAATAGGTGAGTACCCCCATTAACTCTCTGTACGGCAATCTTGTCTCCTCTTCAGATTGTTTTTCATTCTGCTTTAGCTTCGTTCCAGTATCTAGAGGTGTAGACACAGGTTTGCATTCAGCCATACCGAATCGTTGGAGAAGTTCTGTTATGTATCCTCGTTGATTCATTGTGATTTGATTTTGGGTCTGTGAAAATGCAATTCCCAAACAATAACTGACCTGTCCAAGATCCTTGACCTCAAAATCCGTTGCCAACTTTCTTCCTAATTCAGCAATTTTCTTTTGGTTCCTTAAGGCGATTAGAATATCGTCAACATAGACGGCGATTAGTGTCACATCTTCCCCTGAACCAATTGGAAATAAGCAAGGATCAGATTTTGTTGGAGTTGCCCCATATTTTCTGAGGGCCTTGCCCAGCTTGATATACCAGCTTCTACATGCCTGTCGCAAACCATTAATGGCATCCGTATCGATTCTTAGCCCATTTTTGCAAAACCTTAAATTTTAGTGTTTTTTAGTGAAATTTCGAGATTTCACCCTCAAAGAACAGACTGAAGATATGATCTGATTTCAAAATTTCAAAATGCGCTGAGTTTCGGATTGGACTGGGCCACTTTTCCGCACCCAGGCGTTTCCTGGACGCACAATATTGGTTTTTCGCCCCAGCCTACTTAGTAGTGACACTATCCTCCTTTATCACGGCATGGTGGGGCAAATATAATCCAGAGGAAGTGCATTTATCTATAAAAAGCGACATATGTTTGAGTTCCTCATATTCACGGAGAAAATCAACGTATTGAGGTTTAAGCTCAGGTTGTCTTCGAAAGCGATTCTCTAATGAATATAGCCGCCGAAGAGCTGAATTCCGAGATTCTCCTATTAGTTCCTTCGTTTCATTGAAGGGAAGCCTAACTATGTACCGACCATCAGAATCACGAGTTGTACTTTTTCCAAAATGTTCTTCGCAAGCAACTTCCTCAATGGAAGGAATCTTGGACGAAGGAACTTCCTTTAATTCCCAAAATTTATGAAGTTCTGAGTCTAATAAATGCTGAGTTTGCATAGCATTACATTGATAAATTATATGTCTATTAAGAGGTATTCCATATATTTTTCCTGCAACTATCCAGCCTAGTTGTTTCTTTTGTAGGACAGCATCGGGATGATTTTCGGAAATTATTTGACCTATGCTCAATAATTTGTAAAAAAGTCCTACACCAATAGTCCCATCAATTTTCGCCTGCCTTATCTAGGATCAGCTAAGAAAATGTTTTTGGGTATTTAAAGAGATTCGCGGTTAATTTTAATTGAAGGAAATACATAGTTTAATTCCTTCTGATTTAAAAAGTCGACATCTATTTTATAGTCATTGCAACGCGATTTAATTGTGGCCGATACAGAATTATGCACAGGAATAGAATCTGGTGATAAAGTCAAAATCGATATATTGACCGGTTTTTTAGGCAGCTTCAAAAGAGAAGCTACTTTCTCTGTCATGTAATGTGACTGAGAACCATTATCTAATAATAGACGGCATTGTTGAACACTTCCGTTTTTGCTTATAATATCTACTATGGCAGTAGATAATAAGTTTTCGGAAGTTAATTCGTTTGCAAGACAATTTACAGTTTTAGACGGAGAAGAATTCGATCCGTGTGCATTATGATTGGAGTCATTTTCGAAATGTAGAAGAGTGTTATGTTTTTTCTGGCATTTTTTTCAGGGATTAGACTTGCACTTACTTGTGCTGTGAGTCGCCCTTAAGCAATTTATACTAAAATGCTCCTTTTTATAACATTTAAACCTATCTATGGGAGAAAGATTTAAAAAGGCTTCGCAATTAAAAATATTATGCTCTTCTTTACAAAAGAGACAGGAACTGGAGGTGCTAGATGTTTCGAAAGAATGTTGAGGGTGGGTGTTTAATCGCGATGGAGGAACAGATTTCCTTTCATTAGAATTGATTATTTTAGAATGCGATTGTATAGATTTAGTGTTGTCAGCTTGAGATAAAAACGTAAAAAAAAAGGTAAAAAGGTAAAAGGTAAAAAGGTGACAAGATCATCGTAGGTTGGACATCTTAAATCGCAAGTCGCTTCACTCCATTTTTCAAGAGTAACAGGATTCATTTTGTCAATTATTAAGATAACAATTATGCTACCCCAATTCTCAACAGGCTCTTTGAGAGCTTCAAGAGCTCTAATATGTTTTTGTAAATTATTGAGCAATAATCTAGCCTAGAATTCCTTTGAAATATGAGGAATATTAATTAAATCTCGAATGTGGTTGTGCACTATGAGCTTTTGATCATCATAAGTTTCTTTCACTAAATTCCAAGCGATGGAATAGTTTTCTTCCGATAGTTTCACGGATGCAATGATTTCCGCGGCTTCACCCTTTAAACAATTACGTAAATGACGGAATTTTAAAATAGTTGCTAATTTAGGATTTTCATGAATCATCGAGGTAAAAACGTCATAGAAACCGAGCCATTCATCGTATGATCCACTGAAAGATGGCAAATTGAGCGAAGGAAGTTTAAAATCATTAGCAAGTTTATTTTGATTAGAATTTAAAGATTCTTCTAAATGGAGTGGCGACATCGGAACTAAAGCGCCAGGAGAGTTATTGGCCAGAAACTTAGCAATAGCATTATGTGCTTCAAAATATTTTGACACTAAATCTTTTCTCGCTTCGTAGTCTATTCCATCATCAGATAAATTTCCTGCTCCTAAATTTTCTAATTCAAACTGAATTTTGTCAAACTTCTCGCGAAATTCGTCGAGATCGGCTGCATGTTTTGCTAAGAGATGATAGTTATCTTCGGCATTATATTCTTCAATAAAATTCAAAACCACAGTTAGTTTATGTTTCAATACAAGACGCTCTTTTAAAAGTTTGTCTAATTTACCCATAATTTTTACTTATTATTAAAATTTAAGCCCTTTTAATTCACAATGCAGGGAAAGAACAAATAAGGAAGGAATATTCGATTAGTGAAACCGTTAAAGTACTTACTCAGACGTTGAAGTGTTCTCTGCTATCCAATATGTAGAAGCTGAGATGAAATTTGTTGATGAGAAAACTCTTCTTGATTGCCACCAATTCTCAATAACTGAGAACAGTATATGAATCTCGTTTATGTCGATTCAAATCTTTATTCACTCAATAATGTTCAATGTTTGTTATTTTCCGATTACTAACAATTCTCAATGATTGAAAAGCTATGGAATCATTATGGAAAAGAGTTTGTATTCACTATGACACTATAACGTGACTTGTCACTAAAATGTCACTAAAGGTATCCGAAAACGTCACTAAACTATCCGGCTCGAAGGACCATATGTTACTGTACCGTGCCTAGTTTGACACTAGTGTACCTCGAATTAGATTAAATATTATGTCTAACCAAAGTTGTATTATAGATATATATATGCAAGTGAAACACCGAGAATTAAAAAAAATTTTCAACTTTATTACAATATAAGCAATTACACTTCTAGAGAACATAAGCTTGTTCCTCTAGTGATAGTCAATCGGTATCTGAATTTTAAGGTACAAAAATAGTGGGTGTAAGCTACGAGTTTTGGAACTTGAAAATAGAGGGGAAAATGTAAGTTCATTTATTGGTCAAATGAGGGTAGTTAGACACTCCTTCTCTTGACGTCACACTTGGGTTTTCCCTACAGTTTATTACATCGGGAAAACCCCAGAAAAACTTAAGTATAGTCACGTCAGTCCAGCCCAGGGTAATAAAAGAAAACTGGGCCTTAATGGAGGGTTTAAATCCTAAGTTGTATAGCGGCCAGAATGGCTTTTTTAAAATAAATTACTGGATACAAAATTATTAACGCTAAACTTTAAGCGTAGCACGCGAGTGATCTTCTGTGTGTGGATCATGGGGAGTCGGAACGTCTTGACTTGTAATAGGTAGGTAATAAGGGGGACAGACTTAAGAATAATTAATAACACTCCTTTTTTTGTTCGTTTCCTCCCTCTAGAAGAAACTTCAGATTCACTTTAACAGATGTATAAGATGAAATCCATTGTTTTTTAGGCAAAAGAAAGTCTTTTTTTTTGCAGAAAATAAAATAAACTTTATTCAAAGTATTTTCCGACACCACACGATGAAGAAACGACTTTATTTTTTGTCTAGCAAGCAAGATTTTACATGTGTTTTGGCGTCCCTCTATCTGCCTATCGTTCAGTTCATGGGGTACCCATTTTCCCATTTTTGGATCTTTCCCATGGCATGTAAACGCATGGAAATGGTCGGTTGAGTAACACCTGCAAGCATTTTTTGTGTTTGTGTATCCTCCCATCCAAAAGAGCCTGTAATTCATGGTCCTCAACTTTTTTGGGCCGATTTTCACGCTTCTTGTCACTCAAGTCAAAATGACCGTCTTTCAACCGATGAAACCAGTCTCTGCAAGTTGTTTCCGATAAAGTACTGTCACCATAGGCCTCCACAAGCATTCGATGTGATTCGGCAGCCGATTTCTTCAAATTTAAGCAAAAAAGTAGAGCATCCCGCAAATGCTCCTTTTCTGACACAGAATTAGACATGATTACTCAAGGAAAATTTTATGTTGTTGTATAAAAAAACTGACTATGTGGACTAATTTATATGTAGACAGGTGTCGAACTCACACAAAAAAAAGCATGACGATTCTATTGTAGCTAAATATGTTCAAGACCACCATCTCTGAGCAAACAGCGGATTTAAGCTTATACGCCTGGTAAATTAATAAAATTAATTATTAATAAATTATTAAGTAAATTAATAAAATGTTAAATATTTTATGTCAATTGAAGTGTTATTATTTACCATATTTTATAAGCCGGAAAAGTTCAAAAGAGCATATCATCTTCATTCCTTTTCCTGCCCCTATACCTTAAAAAATTTTCTTTCACTAATCCCTGACATCTGGCAGAAGATAGTAATAGTATTCTAGCAGCATCCTGGGTTTTACACTAGGATGACTGGGAATCCTTTCTTCTCGTCGAACAAGTGCCGAAGCTCGAAAGGAAGGATAATAAGTTTATTGTGGCTGTCATAAATTCTTCCCCGGAACACTTTAAGGTGCCTTTTAAAACAAAATTTCTCATTTTTACTTAATTTTTCCTCTTATTTTTTATATGTAAGTTAAATATTTATTATATTTTTATTTCTATAAATCAGTTTATTAATATTCACAAATATATTTTTTGAAATTTTTAAGTAAAAGAAGGGTATTTTTAAGGCACGCTAGGAGTCTCCAAATATTGCGATTTTGTGCTATTTTTGATACGCCGAAAATTGTCGTTTAAGCTGTTTAGGGCATACAAATTGAATTAAATGGATCTTCACTGGTGAGAGAATGAGAATATAAAAGCTTAAATAAATTGAATTCTAATTTCTGGTCCAAAATCGAGAAAGTACTGTGACCTGGTATAATTACCACGTACACATTTAGCCAGTATAATAATTAAAATCACGAAAATGCCCGACTCATAGCACAGAGCCATGGCTGTCTGCGTACAGTCAGTCAGCTGGTTGAGGCATCTGTGCTTTTGGGGCAATCAGCTGACCATCAACACGCGTCCACAGATGAATAGGATTTAAAGTAAACGAATACACATTTCTGTTTCATGAAAATTTTGAGTCGTAAGGCTCAGAACAACCTCACAGACAAACACTCGTCGCAGGTTCAAGAGGATCCTGGTCAGGTGCATGGATGAGATTCTCATGCACATGCTGACCAGGAAGATGGCAGTCGACGGTACGTGTCCGAGGATGGGTGGTGTCAACAGCAGAAGAACAAATTTAGTACACCGGGTGCCACCTATGGGCCGGAATAAGATTCCGCGACGGCTAGTCGTCGGACTATTATCCGTAGAGATTAGTTAGTTTATAAGACTAAACACTAAGCATCGCGGCGCTAATAGTTTTCCGTTTTATGCGAGGAGGCCGGAAGAGAGGCACTGCTTTCTTACGCCTGTCACTTCTACTTCGTCGTCGTCGTATGCCTGTCGTTGTGGCTGCGTTGTACGCTTTTTGTCACCTATTCTACTTCTTCTCGTACGCTGGTGGTCATCTCTTGTCGTGGGCGTTTTATATATTCTCTGGTGTGCTGAGTCGGAGGGTTTGCTCTGGCAATTTTGGATTTATCAAAAGGAATTAATAACAGATGGAACCAAGTCGAGGGAATTTTCGAGGCCGTCGACGAATCGGCCGTAGTCGAATAGGAGCAGGTAAGCCAGTGTCTCTCTTCCTCTCCTTTACCGTGTAAAATTTGATAGAATATTAAAAATTAGAAAGGGACGCATCAATGCGTCAGCTAAAGATTATAAAATTTAGCATAAAAATTATTGAAAATTGAAAATTCCAAAATGTCAATTTTTGGGCCACTCTAATCTATATATATAATACATCGAATTATACAGGGTTTTCTAGTTCTCAACACACATTTAAATATTTTTTAATTCATTGAGAAAAACTGAGTCGAAAATATTTTACACCAAACATTAATTATAATCTTAATTAATTAGTTATAGAGGTTTAAAGCTCGACCAATCAGCAGCACGCTTTAATAGGTCGAGCTTATATGTACCGCTGACGAGATTGTGTGCGAACTCAAAGTCGAAGCGCGCAGGCTTTTGTTCGTTTCACGGAAGATTCACTAAGCCAAGCTAATTAATAATAATTTTTTGTTATAAATCTGGTATTTAGAGTTAATAATAATAATTATCATTATTATTGTATTAAAATATTAATTTAATAGATTATAATAAACTTGGGATCGTTGAACGGGGTGTGACGGGTCGTACAGCAGGTAGTTTTGATAACAATCGAAGCGAATATTTTCGAAATTTAATGTTCTCCTCGTATAGGAAAAAGTAAGAATTGTGAACTGATGGCCAGAATGTACTGCGTCGTGAACCAGGTGGCTAGAACACAAATTTACAGGAATTTTTTCGAAATTCCAAGTTTTTGCTGACCTTTTTAATAGCTTTGAGAAAAAAAAATATACCTGCCGCCTTGGCAAGCTACTCCCACTTTGGCATATTCAGGTTGTGCGCTTGCCGTGAGAGG
>JAUESI010020307.1:0-11154 GCA_032275145.1 Synergus laeviventris | reverse complement strand
AGGGAGCATGACAGACTTAAGCAGAAGATGATTTTAAAGTATGAATTAAAGAGAGAAGCAATGTTACGATCAAAGGAATCCTCGAGAAGGTCCTCAAGTCGAAGCACCAGCAGATCTAGGGATAGTCGCAGCAAGGACCGTACTAGGTCGAGGCCTAGGCATACAGTTATATCACAGAAGTAAGTATTTCTTTGCACATTTTATTTATTTACTTGTATTTTACTGTCTTAAAAAAATTGTACGAAAGTTAGAAATTGGCTTTAACACCGTTAAGTTAATTAATTTATTTTTGATACTGTTATTTACTTACTGCTTCGCATTTTTTGAAAATAGATTGGGGTCATCAGATGGAACTACGTCCTTATTCAAAGGACCCTCGGGAATGAAAATTGACGCATTAGAACTTCGTCGCATAAAAGTAGACATTCATAGAAATATGCCTGGTGTCACGAATACAAATAGAGAACTTCAACGCGACATTGTCAATCCGGATGAAGTTATACTGAAGAGACGAGAGGGTAATGTGCAATTTTTTTTATTTTAATAATATTATTAAAGGACAAATTAATAGTATCAAACAGTAGGATTTTAATTGAACTACTAATTTTACTGCTGCACGGCGTAGGTACTTAAACTTTTTGCAGACTTAACACCTGAGGGCGCGTGAACTACTTTGAAGATATTCAACGTACTTGAAGATTATTTACGAAACAATATTGGAGAAATTTTAAATCTAACAATCTTAAACCTCACTCTTATTTTATGATTCCAGTTATATTTGCTACTTAAATTAATAACATAAATTTAAAAACATCGAGAAATTATTTTTACAGTTTCTGCACGTCACAATTTTAAAAGAGTTCGAATACAAACAATCTTTGAACGTTATTCGCTGTTTATACAAGAATAACAGTAAGGGGTAACACTTAATATGTTATTCGAATAGATAAAGGGATGAAGAGCATTTTCCATCGTGAAGATTTGAAAAAATGTGCATGTTTCGAGAATTCCGAAGAAGTAGAATCATCGAGAAGTGATGTATGCAGATATTGAAAAATCAGAAGGAGAAGAGTGTCAAGTAGTGATGTTTATAAACATTAAATAGTCAGGTACTGTTTTAAGATAGATTCTTTTTTAATTTTTAGTTATACAAAAAAAAATTCTTGTTTTTCAGGAAAGAAGAATCTTTCTTTACACAGGTAAAATTCTATTTTATAAGTAATTAGGGAAATAGAAGGTTAATAAGATATCCTCACACTTAATATAAGTATATTTCTCTAGCAAGCCTGCAATTAACTAAGTATTTTGGTTACTATGATGGAAAATAATACATTTTTTTATTTCATCACTGAGTATTGTATTTAAGGACATCTGGTGTTACTTACAATATGAGCAAATTCAGATTTTTATTCCACAATTTTTACTTTTTCATCAAAAATTGTGTGAAAAACACCGGGTAATTTAAATTCTGTTATATGTATAGTAAAATGTCTTTAATTATTCCAGTAAAAGGAATAATGGATAATATTTCAAATCATTTACTGAGTATCTTGTAATCAATTACTTCAGTAAAAGTGGAGTAACTACTCAAATTTAAATACATTAATTGAAAATTAGTTGTAATTCAGAAATATGTTGTATATGCCTTTAAAAAAAGGTGAATCTATTGCTTTTTTTATGTGAAAGTTTCATCCTAAATGGCTGGTACTTTCGGCAATTGGATGCTAATTTCGATACGAAATTTCTAGAGCATAAGAGTATATGCAAAAAACTAAAGAAATTAAGATTCTTAAGAATCATGGAATATGTTTTTCGTTTTTCAAATGTTAAATATTATTGGTAAAAATATACTGTTTAAATTTCTATTTAAACAAAACATATATCTAAGTATCAAAAAATTAATATTTTATTTTTTAGAAACTTATTCTGCTACTTTCCGCGAAAGGTACGGATTTGTAACAAAAAAAATGTTGGTGTTATATTAATTTCAAGTTTATTACACCCTTTTTTTTAGTCCGAAAAAAATGGAACATTGTACTAATAATGGGTATATATTTTATGTGTATTTATATGATATAATTTTTTTAGTTTTTGCTTCCTCGTAGACGAAGCTTTCTAATCGTTACATTTTTCAATATTTAAAAAATGTTTTAATTATAATTTCCTTAATTGATAAATGTCTAATACAACCTTCTGATGAATTGTCTTTGATGAATTAATTGGTGAACTTTGGAGGTTTTATTTGCACAACAAATATCTCAGAACGTGCCCAAAGATTTTTCAAAATATTGAATTTAAAAACTTGTATGTACACTTACATAATCAAAATTCAAAACTTATGTAAAGGAAAGAAAGATTCCTTGTGTCGAGACGAATGGATTGATCTTTAAGATTAATGCATTTAATTGAATATAAAGAAAGTTAGTTATTTGTAATTTTGAAAAATTTCGTTTTTATCTATAAGTTTTCAAATAACCAAAATGGAAAGCTTAGAAAAATTTATTAGAACGTTGGCTAAGACTAAAACAAGACTAGCATAATTTCAAAGTTGATGCAAGAATAGAAAATGATTGTTTGATTGGAGAGAAAAGAATTAAATATATTTTTCTATATTTAAAAAGTCGTTAATGTTTCCTCTATGAGGAAGTAAATGCAATTGCAACTTCATAATAAGCAAGCAAAGTGCTTAAAAAATGAGCGCAAAAAATATAAATACACTTAAATGAAACACCCATGGTTAAATGCACAGCTATTTTAAACTACCATTGGTAAGTACCTGCACAATTTTTACTGAAATGTTAAATTTATAATTGATTTTTATTTCTTACGTCTCATTAATACTTTTTGCAGGCCTATTCACCTCGGAAGATTTTAAGACATCAGATTGAAGATTAAGGCATCATATGGAGACAATCTATTATTTTGTAGAAAATATCTCAATTTAAAATTACAATTATATTTAAAAAATGAGTACTTATTAAAAATTAAGAAAGAATGTTGCGTTTCCAAAGTATTATTACATAATGAGCTTGTAGAAAAAGCACGCTTTTGGAATAAAAACATGTTAATATAACAGATGAGGGAGTAAAACCCATATTTGAACGGGATGAACTGACACATCCTGATTGTTCGAAGTCTACTGAAGAAATAGAAGAAGAGCGTATAGTGAAAACGATCGACACTGTCAGAACAGGTATATTTTTAAATAATGTTTTTATTCAATTCCTTTTTAAATTAAGGGTGTTGAAAGTGATATTGAAATCATTAGTAAATAATAAATGATACATAAAAAATACATACATAAAAATATTGAAAAGATGGATTAAAAGATTTTACTTTAGGAAGGAAGATACATTCACCGACAAGGCGTGTTAGTTCTTTGAGTCCTTCAAAGAGACGTGATAAGACTTCTCAAGAAGCATCATCATCTCAATTCAGGTTAGACTTAGAATGCACAAAAGAAAACTGCATAATATCAGTAAATAAAACTAAATTGTCTTTATGGTAAATCATAACATATCTTTAATCTCACTTTAATTTTCTCTCTTTCTCTTTATTTTAATTAAAATTAAGGATCTTGGAATGAATTTCTGTCCTTAATATTTAATTTAATAATCCTTAATATCATGGTTGCAATCATTTAGTAATTATTGCAACTGAAGTAATTGGATATAGATACAAAAATTGATTGTAAAATGTTTCACTCAATATATTGAGTATTAATTATGTGTAAATAAATAGAATTTTCTTAATTTTTAATCAATTTTCACAGGCATGAAGGATCACTCCGCTATTCAGAAGATAAGAATAATCGCAGAAGTTACTCAAATGACAGGTAATTTTAAGTTCATAAAGTGAATCACCCTGTAAATTATTTTTGCTAAATAATGTTATTTATAATTAATTCAATTACATTTTATAGGCGCAAAGATGACCACGAGAGCCGTAATCGGGAAAACGGAAGAAGAGATCGATTGCATGAGAATGCAGGACATTCTTCATGGCATCGAACAGACCGAAAAGATTATTCTGCAAAACGCAGGTCATCTTATGAACGCTCTTATTCTGGTGATAGAAAACGACATAATTCAGAATATGATCTTTTATCTCGGTAAGATAAATATTAAATCTGAACATTAAGATTGAAATCCCCTAAAATTCTTTAAAATTGAAATCTCATTACATCCCTTCAGATTTCATAAAATCCTTTTAAGTTTTCTGAAGCAAAAATTGAATTTTGGTTTCAGTCGTGACAGAGATGGGAATTCGCACCGAGAATGTCGAGAAAGATCCAAAGATCGACGGGAAAAACAAAGACCTATTGAAAACAAAGAAAGAGAACGATCCCGAGAGAGAAGAATGTCGACCTTATCTCATTATATAGAACCCACACCTTTTCCTGTATATTATAGGGTAAGATATCTTCCGTTTGATTTTAATAATTCTACGATAACCTCTTTTTTTAAATAATAATGGCCACATTAGTTTTACTGTATAGTTACATTCCTCATTTTGCTCAACAATTATTAGAAATATATATCTATTCACTCTATAAATGTATTCTATTTTAAAGTACAAATGTGGCTATTGTGCGAGAAAATTTTTACTTTTGATACTGTAAAACTGTAAAGATATGGTATGTAAATTATAGATTTTTTCGCTTTTGTACCCATAATCATAACTCTATTTTAAAATAATTAATAATTATTCATTGTATGAGAATAATATTAAAACTTGGCATTTTCTCGCTCTGTAATCTATTAATTCTAAATAAAAAAAAAGAATTCCGCCACAGAGTGAAAAAAATTTAATGTTTTAAATTGCTATAGTGAAATGAAGAAATTGAATTTTGAGACTATAAGTTGGATTCAACGTCCTTGAGAGTCTTCATGTTGGCTTTTCTATGTCTTTGTCGGTTGTATCGTAACTTGTGTCCTCTTACCTAGAAAAGATTCCTCAAGAACCAAAATACTCTGTAAATGCATTCGCCTTGAAGGGAGCCTAAAAGCACAATAACTTTAACTATTTCGGTTATTACTTTTTTTGACAAGAGAGCAATAAAGCCAAAAAATATCTAATTGTGAAAAAAGAGATCGTAGATCACTCGTAAACATTTAGAAACCAAACTATTTTGATCTGTTTTTCTCTTTACATAGAATTTTCCTCCGAGACCTGGAATGATGGGTCCTATGATGCCTTTTCGAGGACCTTTAATGAGAAATAGGCTTCCTCTCGGACCGAGGATACCTTTTCCGCCACGGTTTATGCATCCAGATATGTATAGGCCATCATTGCCACCAAATCTACGTAAGTCAATTATGATGTTAACCTTCAGCAGACTGCACACTCTTTCCCTAATCCCCCCTTTTGTTTTCTTGGTTTTTAATAATCGTACTTTTTCTCACTGTTTTCAAAAAAATTACCCTAAATCTTTTTTTTTTGTTTCAATTCATTTTCGTGGTTAAAAATTTTTCTATATAATTTTAAATTCATTTTTCTGATGGAAAAGTAAACTTATCAGTTGAAAATTGATTTCAATACCAAATACAGTATCTGTTTTATCAGGTTTTATGTATTTTTTAAATGTATTAGTTCTAATACTGAGAATTGACGTACATGATTATGCGACTGTAAAACTAACAAGTACATTTTGTTGCAGGATTTAATCGTATGTTTTAAATGGAATCTTAGAAATTTGATATGCTGTAAAGTTTATCTGCAGTGTTTGCTGCAGTGTTAAGATTCTGTTATGACCCGAACTATTTTAAAAATTTTTTTGCTACGGCTTAAATGTCTTCATATTTACACATATGGGGGATTTTTTCTCCAGTAGACCCACTTTTGAAACCGATATCATCCGATCGGGCTCAAACTCGCACAAAGTTTAGTCCTATTGGGTAGTAGTTGTTATCACACCAAATTTGAATGAGATCGGTCCAAAACTTGTCGAGTTAAAGGGGGTGAAAATTTTGGTATTTTCGTGAATATCATGTATTTCGGTGATTTTTAACTTTTGTAATAGCAAGGAAAAAAATTTTATCTAATACATTTTCGATAGAGTTTTTCACGCTTTTTCGATTAGTCCTATGCATTTTGTCCAAAATTTTAATTTATGAAAATAAGCGTTGACTACTTCAGTACCCGCATGACGCTGGCGTTCAAGCCCCGCGGTATACCGTGATGCTTCCACTGTATTGTTTTTACAAGAAGTAATAATATAAAAGACCAGAAATTAGCATAAAAAAATCTCCGGGCTTTAATTTTACACAATCCATAAAACCAGTTTTTGACCCGACCTCTTATTGAATAATTTGATTTTCTAAATTTAAAAATGCAGAGAGCGATTAAATATACTATCATATATTATTATTTTTCGAAAAAACAGTACAGTGAAGGCATCACGGCGCACCGCGAGGCTTGAGCGCCAGCGTCATGAGCGTACCGAAGTCCTCAACGCTTATTTTCATAAATTAAAAATTTGAGGCCTACTTTCTAATCTGCATAGTCTTATAGGAAAAAACCTAAGCTTTCTTTTAAGAATAAAAAAAATATCGATTTTGGACAAAAAGCCAAATTTATTTTTGACCTTCAAAAATGAAGGTCAAATATTTATTTTTGGAAAAAATGCATAGGACTGATCGAAAGAGCGTGAAAAACTCTATCGAAAATGTATTAGATAACATTTTTTTCATCGCTATTACAAGAGTTAAAAATCGCCAAAATACATGATATTCACGAAAATCGCCAATCTTTCACACACACACACACCCAAACTCAACAAGTTTTTTACCAATTTCATTCAAATTTGGTGTGATAACTACTACCCAATAGGACTAAACTTTGTGCAAGTTTGAGCCCGATTGGATTACATCGGTTTCAAAAGTGGGTACACCTGAGAAAAAACTCCCCATATTTGAAAAATATATATGCACGATGTAAAAATTGATAATACCTCTTCATTTTGATCCATATAAAAGGCCTTTCTAATTGTACAACTAATGAGCTATAAAAACTACAAAAATGGCGGCTGTGCAGCATTTCTTCGATTTCTTCTAGGACGCCTTTTTTTTTGAAGATATAGGAGTGGCAGGACCAAAACATAGTTATCCTGTAATTTATTAATTAGAAAAAAAAAAAACTTTTTCGAATATATATGAGAACAGCTACATAATTACGTGGAGTTTTTTGATTTACTGATTATTCCAAATAGGGCACGTTTTTTTTAAATTTTAAATTCCAAGAAAAAAAAGTCCGAAAATTATTTATATTATAATAAAAGAACTGTACAATATCATGAAAAATTCCTACGTACGTCTGTAAAGAATGTAGCTTTTAATAAACATATTGATAAATTTTCATATCAATCGGTGAAGTAAAAAGTCATAGATAAATTTTATATAACTTTAATTTGCGATGCCTGCACCATACTCTCACCATACAATTCGCCTTTCAAATTGTTATCCTACATCCTGAGTTTCTTTTCTGATCCTTCTTAAACTGATTTCGATTTTTCAAAATCCTACTCGTTTCAGCGCTTATATTAAACTTTATTACTTTTTTATTAAATATTTAATACTCTGCTGGTAAATGATCGTGCTTAACTTATAAACTGTTATTTATTTTTTCTTATTTGGTTAATTTGATTTTTGAATTTCGGAAAGAAAAATGAGACGAAGTTCCTCAAGTTCACCTGACAATAAGAAGAAGTCTAGATAGATCACGCAGCGAAGATCATCATCGCCGATCTCGTCGTTCAAGAAGCCAAGATTATATAGACAAGCGAAGACAAGCCTGGTTAATGGAGCTTTAGTATTAAATGTAACAGACGATCAACAATTTTAATTGTGGAATATAATTCCGAAGAAGTAGCACACAGATGCTTATCCCATCCGAGTGCTAACCGCGCTCGGAGGTGTTAACCTGTCTGACTTGCCTCAGTCGAGATCTACCCCGCAACCACTGTGGTTGGTACATAAAATTAATTATAATTAAGATTAATTCAATTACATTTTATAGGCGCAAAGATGACCATCTATGACCATTAGTGTGGCTCAAAAATTTACATTTTGGAATTTTCAATGAGCGAGTTTACCAAATTGTTCTTTAGAAGAAAAAAAAATATACGTATTTTTTTATTTAAAAAAAAGTTATTTTTAGTACTCGCTCAAACAAGATTTTTGTCTTATGGACCTTAACATGTAAAATGTGTACGTTATGTACTTTCTCGATTTTGGAATAGAAATTACAATTCAATCTATTTATAAGCTTTTATATATACTCATTCTCTGACCAGTGAACATCCAATTGTATGCCCTAAAAAGTTTAAACGACAATTTTCGGCGTATCGAAAATAGCACAAAATAGCAATATTTAGAGACTCCTAGCGTGCCTTAAATACCCTTGTTTTACTTGAAACTTTCAAAAAATATATTTGAGAATATTGATAAACTGAGTTATAGAAATAAAAATATAATAAATATTTAACTTACATATAAAAAACAAGAGGAAAAGATGAGTAAAAATGAGATATTTTGTTTTAAAAGGCACCTTAAAGTGTTCGGGGGAAGAATGAAATTTATGACAGCCGCAATAATTAAGTTATTATCCTTCCTTTCGCGGCACTTGTGCGACAAGAGTTATCAGTGTAAAGCCCAGGGTGCTGCTGGAATACTATTACTATCTTCTGCCAGATATCAGAGATTTGAGTAAAGTGAAAGAAAATTTCTAAGGTGTAATAAATAGGCGTAGGAACAGTAATGAAGATGATATACTCTTTTAAACTTTTCCATTTAATTAATTTAATCAATAATTTATTAATAATTAATTTTTTTAATTTAAAGTGAATCTCAAGTTTTTTCTAGAGGGAGAAACGAACAAAAAATGAAGTGTTATTATTTATTTTTAAGTCTGATGACCCCCTTATTACCCGTTTTAACACGTCAAGACGTCCCGACTCCGAATAATCCACGCACAGAAGATCAGTCGCGCACTGCGCTTCAAGTTTAGCGCTCATAGTTTTTTAACCAGTAATTTATTTTAAAAAAGCCTTTGCAGAAAACTTCTCTGTACTTTTTTGAATTACTTCTCCACAGGAAGTTTTTGTTTAGTCAAACTTTTCTAGATAAACGAAACACTTCAACGTTTTGTGGAGAGAATTATTCAATAGCCTAGAAAATAATTTTTTATATTGTTATAAATAAAGTTGAAATTTTTTTTTGTTAACTGTCATAGCAAGAATATTTAAGGAATGTTTCCTCTAAATCTTATAAAGAAATTCCAAAAACTGTAGATTTGAGCATGAGTTGAAGAGAAAAATCAAATTAAAATTTGACTTAAAAAGACACGTTTTTTGCAATTTTTAAAAAATTCAGAAAAGGTACGATTTTCTTGCAGAGGAAAAAAAGATGCGGAATTTAATTATCTACAATGATAGTATCAGGATCAAATTCTTATTAGTTATTAACAATATAAAAATTAAATTGATTAAAATAAATATTAAAAATGTTTGTTTTATGCTAAGACAATATGAAAAATATTTTTTTGTATAATTTCTATGAATTTAAACAATTAAGAATTTAGAATTTTATTCTAATATTGAAATCACTTTTGGAAGAAAAATATCTTCTGAGGACCCGTACTAGGAAGGAGTAATAGTTTCTTGAAGGAAAAAAAAGGTTTCCAGTATCAAAGAGCGTCCTGTAAAGAGGATAAATTACATGGTTGAATGCTGCAGTAATAAACATAAAAGCCTTTACTTTTAGTCTTACATTAAAATAAAAATTAAATAACTTTGAGCGAGTACTGAAAATAATTTTTTTTTTTAAATAAAAAATACGTATATATTTTTTTCTTATAAAGAACAATTTGGTAAACTCGCCCATTGACGTAAATTGCATGTGGAAAAATTACTTTTTGGCGTTTTTAGAATAATTTTTCAGGGTATGGGAAATTGTTACGTTAAAGTATAGACGATTAAAAATTAATTAAGCAATGTTGATAAATATTCCCTTACATAAAAAGTAATGTTTAATAAAAAAAAATTATTTAAACAAATGTAATTTGTTTAAATAATAAAGAATTAATTAACCAATGTTGATAAATATTTCACTAGACTAATAGAAATAATTTTTATTTAAAGAAAACGAGAATAAAGCACTCAGAAGGTCGATTTTGTGCAAAATTGTCATTTTTCGTTTTAAGGGTTGTTTTCAAGGCACTGTGGGGATGTGTTAGGCGTGTCAACTCCATATGTGTTATTCATGAAATTCTTTGTTGGATAGTTCTCTACAAGCCTCTATACTTTCCCGTAACATTTTCCCAAACACTGAAAAGTTATTCAACTTAAAAAATTAAACTTAATCAAATTTTTAAAAAAATGAAGGAAAATCTGTTTTTGGATTTCGAATCGAATTGGGGAGATCGAGACTCTCTATCACCAAAAAAATGTTTGCCATGCATTTTTGAGCCACCCTAATGTCATTTACACCGTATAGGTAATGTATATAAGTATATTATATTATATATTTTGTTAGAAAATCCGTAAGCTCTCTTCTTATTTACACTATTAATAATTCTATAAGTAAAATACCTTTTTTGATTGGTTTTATCAGCATTTAATGATATAAAAAACGTCATTGAAAATTTTACAAACGACATAATTATACTGAAAAAAACTAATTGATATATTCTATAAAGTCACATCATCACTCTTTTTATCGAAAAATGACTTTCGATGTTTTATAAGAAAACTATTGTAGAACTTATTGTAGAAGACATTCCTTAATTTCTAAAAATAATTTTCTTAATTTTTTCTGGAATGAAGACATGATACTAACTTAAAATCGAAGTATAAAATGGCACGAAAAAAATACTGCTAATTGGAATCACTTGATATTTAATTTAAAATAAAGTAATTTAAAACTGAAAGTAATCTTCTTAATCTACGTCTTCATTCTCATCAATAGGAACCACGTCCAAGTCAGTGATTCCTCCGCTTCTGCAAAGCTCATATAACATTGGCAAATGATTATTGCTGCTTATGCCATGATTATCTTCAATCAAGGTTGCTCGCAAGGAAGAGACAGTAAATTCAGGGTATCCTATCACTTTAGATCTCATTTCCAAAGTATCTGTCCAAATGGTATTTCCGAGATG
>JAUESI010020306.1:0-11161 GCA_032275145.1 Synergus laeviventris | reverse complement strand
AATGAAATGGATCTTCACTGGTGAGAGAATGAGTATATAAAAGCTTAAATAAATTGAATTATAATTTCTAGTCTAAAATGGATAAAGTACATAACGTACACATTTTACATGTTAAAGTCCATATGACAAAAAACTCGTTAGAGAAAGTAGTAAAAATGATTTTTTTTAAATAAAAAAATACGTCTATTTTTTTGCTTCTAAAGAACATTTTTGTAAAGTATGCCATTGAAAATTCCAAAATTAAATATATATATATATATGGCTTTTACACTTAAATTATGTTTATTTATTCTTTTTTATATACAGTTACTTATATATATTATCGCACGGTTTTTACGCTACGAAAAATCGGAAAAAATTCTGCGGCGGCCGGGATTCGATCTACTTATAACTCATATAACACAACTTATCCCTAACAACTAAGCCCCACGGCTAACCTAGCCCATAGAATATTTTGCAAAAATCTCAGTAAAGAGCCAAAACTCGACAATACAGGGTTGTGTTAATGGTATTTGGGTCCCGTCTCGAATTGGAATTTATTTTACTTATAAAATTTTGTTAAAAACCTTGGTTCGAAATTTATATACAGTGATTAGATTAATTTTTCTTTTAAGAACGTAAGAAATTATCAATTAAAATTTTAATTTATATTAATTTTCACCACCGAATTAATCAATTCTAAAAATCGTTCTAAGTGAAATAATTTAAATTCAGAAACATTTATTATTAATCAATGTAATCATTTTTAAATAAATAGAAAATTAAGAAAATTAAAACCGAATATTTTTACACGAAAGCTTACTAAATTATTCATATTTTAATTTGATGTATTAAAACTGAAGAGTTTTTATCTTAAAGTTTTCTAGCCTTCATTGATCCAAAGCTATTTATTTTTAAGGTTAGAATATTTGTAATATTCAATTTTTTAATTGCAGATATAGCAACTCCAAAAGTTTTAATTTTCTATATGCTCAGGTTTTTCATTATAAGCAACGGTTTCACATTAAAAAGTGACTAGGTGGACACAGACGACCAATGGGACTGTACAGTGTACGTACATTGTGTATATATAGACAATGTAGAAGGTAGTCATCGAATTTTTCGACAAATTATGAATCAGTTATTCGTTTTTGTGCTAGGGAATTATTGTATTTAAAATCTTTTGAAATATATGGAAGTTTTTTTAATAAAAAAATTGAATGATAGTCTAGAACTATATCGCAATCTGCTGAATACAAATTAGAGGACTGATGTTCCTAGATTGTGCTTCAATAACTCTATGATTTTTTTTTCATTTTTTCGACAATGTCTTCGGTTCTTTATTAAAAGTTATATGAGATTCTAAAAAAAAGATGGCCTATCCTAGAATAGAGGAGTGTCGAGTGAAATTTCAATAACTTATTTTATCCGTGTATACCCGTCAATAGGATATACCCGAATACTTAGAAAGAAAATTCTGCCAGGTCAGCATATATTCGCAAACATTATTGGACTTAGGCAGTGACCCCACTAGATCCATTTGAACTTTTTCAAAAACTCGTTCAGGTGTGCCAGT
The DNA here is from genome assembly GCA_032275145.1 of Synergus laeviventris. NCBI lineage: Eukaryota > Metazoa > Arthropoda > Insecta > Hymenoptera > Cynipidae > Synergus > Synergus laeviventris. Next base: position 9,606 of record JAUESI010020306.1, on the reverse strand, counting down.
AATACACATTGGGAGTTTAGTCTTTACTCTAACTAATTAGATTCGCTGGCAAGAATCGCAGTTTTTTATAGATGTCTGCACTTGTTTTTTCAACCCACGCCAATAAAAACATTCCCTTGTTCTTTCGTAGGTCTTCAACACCTTCATGACCCCCTGCAGCGGATTAATGCGATTCTGAAATTATTGCAACCCTCTGATCTTCGGGGGGGTATAGTTACTTCGCCAGAGCATACCGTGATGGTATAGTCTCCTTTACCGAAATAATTCTTGAAAATTAATTCAATTGTTCCCCACGGTATTCTATCAAATCCATTCCCCTTTCGCGAAATGCTTACTGGTTTTAATTTTAATTCATTTATCGCTTTCTTAAGTGTTTCTACAGCTGACTCTATTTACTGCATATGAGGAATCGTCAAATCTATTTTTTATAAACAAGTTAAAAACTAGTCTTTTGTTATACCTCAAAGTCACGATGTTCACAATTTCCACTTTCTCGAAGCTTAATTCCCTTAATTTAAAAATCTGTTTCTCGATTAGCTCCCTCCCCACAGAAGTAGTCAGTATGTAGTCGCAACTTGAAAAATTTATCAAACGATCCTCCCTCATCTGAAGTTTATCTTTACTTTGCTTGCTAGCGTGCAGTATCTTGCTTGAAACCGGCATTTCGGTTGCCATTTCTATTTTGTCAGCTTCATGTCCTTCTCTCAGTTCTTTTTCTGCCTTATACAGAAAATAATCGCCCGAAATGGCTGCTCTCTCAGTTTCAGATAAATATATATTCGTCCCATCTTTCGCCTCTTCCCGAAGGAAGTTTGACAATCCACTCCAGGCAATCGAGAATACGAGTACCTGAGCCACAATCAATATGAATCACCGCTCTCCTGACAATCGAGAATACGATCGCCAGTGCTCTCATCACTAAAACTCTGGGACTCGAGAATATTAGTCCCAGAACAACTCATACTATTAACAATGGCCCCAGGCGCATTGCTATCCCGACAATCGAGAATACGATTGACGGTCCCACTTTTGTCTAACTTTGGGGTTATTTACCCATCATGGTAGGAGGTGTCCCCTGGATTATAATCCAAATCTCGGTTTTGACAAATTTATCTCAGGTATCTGAGAGAAAGACATAAACATCCTTTCAATGAGGATCCCGTTTAGCAAATCCTCTTCCTGGCTTCCCCCAGCAAAGGTTGCGGAACACGTAAGGGTGTGCACTCGCCCATTGATCCGCTCTCCATCCACGGAAGCATCAGAATCAAAATCAATTTCAACTTTATCGTCCTCATTTTATGCCGGGTTTCTGGATAACGCGTTAGCGTTGGAATTTACTCGCCCCGACTTGTGTTGAACCTCAAATTCGTATTGTGAGTTAAACTTTCCATCACACTAATCTAGACTCTATTGTGGGGTCGTTTAACTAAATAAGCCATACTAATGGACGATGATCCTTCACCAAAGTAAATCTTCTTCCATAGATATAGGGTCTAAGTTGATTGACTGCAAAAATTACCGCAAACAGTTCTTTCTCGGTAGCGCTATATTTTAATTGCGCCTCATGTAAGTCACGAGATGCATAGGCTATGGGCAAATCTTTCCCTATTTGACCTTGAGTTATTACGGTAACCAAATCATAATCTGAGGCATCCATAGTTTCTATGAAGGGGTGGTTAAAATCGGGATAGTTTAATTATAGGCTGCGTGCAGAACATTTTTTTTCAAATTTGCAAAGCTCTGCTGGGTTTCTTCATTCCAAAGAAAGGGAGTTCCTTTTTTGAATTAGTATTTAGTGGTTTTGTAATGAGAGCAAACCCGGAAACGAAACGCCTATAATATCCCGCGAGTCCTAAGAATTTTTTCACGTCTTTACGGTTTTTAGGTTGAGGGAATTTCATTACTGCCTATAATTTTTCAGGTTTCGGTTTTACTTCATCTTGTGTAATGGTATGGCCTAAATAAACAATCTTTTTATTTAAAAATTTTCATTTATTGGGCTGTAATACCAAATTATCTGTCTTGAGCCTTCCCAAAAGCTTATGCAGTTTTTCAGTGTGTTCTTGTAAGGAACTTACGTAAATAACTATGTCGTCTATATATACGAATAAATCGTTTCCCTGCAATCACGCTAAAACTTTGTCCATCAGCCTCTGGAATATCGCGAGAGCATTTTTTAGACCAACTAGCATCCCATTAAACTCATAGTGGCCATATGGGGTAGCAAAAGCAGTTTTATACCTGTCCTTACTGTCTACTTCAATTTGATGAAACCCCTTAGCAAGGTCTAGTACAGTGAAATATTTTGCCCCTCCCAACTAATCAAGGATCTCAGTTATGTTTGGTAAAGGGTAAGCGTCACCTACTGTCTTTTCATTGTAAGGCAAATAAAACTGTTTAAAACATTTCGATACAGTTCTTTTTAAACTCCTTCTGTCCCCTTTATTTTAATCAGAAATCTTCAAAATATCTATCAATCGCCCTATTCTTTCCGCTTCTTCATTGTATCCCTTTTCTTTCGAATTCTCATTCTTAAATTTGGCCATTTCGAATTCTTGTAGAATCACAGGGGGTATCATCAGCTCACATTGTTTGCTGTCGAATTTTTGCAGTAAAGTTTAGCGCCATTCCCCTCTACCCACACCAAAGCTTCCCATAAATAAATTCCCAGGTCTTAATCCAATTTTGGTAAATAGCCTTCTTTAATGTCAGGATTTTCTGCATTTAGGATCACTAATTGCTTATTTCGGGGAGTCAAAACCATTTTATTATTTCTTGATTCGGCATAGAAAGGAAAAATTCCCAGAGGGTGACTAATCTTTTTCTGTTTCAGGTCAACGCACCCTTCTTTCAAGAATGGCATTCCTATAATACCATCTCCTGGAATCGGAAGATAGTCGGGAATCACATGGAATGAACATTGGGCTCCATTTACACTTGTTTTTGCTTCCCCCAATGTGGTTGCCGATTTCCCCCCGATTCCACTCAGAATAAATTTTATTTGTTTATGAAATATGGTTTTTTAATTCTAAATACTTCAACGCATGCCAGTCAACTCTGCTCCCCGTGTCAACCAAAATTTTTCCCCTTCCATCCTTCATCTCGTTTGCACATAATTCTACTCGTGGAGATTCATCCAAACGTTTTTTATTTAGAGTTAAAAGAATGCGTTTGCTAGGTGCACTTCTTGTTCTTCTTTACAATTCGTCGATATGAGCCCTGCGGGTATCACGCACATTGTGGATCCCTTGCGCAGCCCGACTCTTGTTTTTTAAAGACTTTTAGTCCAGGAGTGCCCTAAGTCCAACTCTGATTATAGTTTTACGACCCACCTCGACAGGCGCCAAGACCGATCCTGCGTCACGTTCACCACACCAAAGTCAAGTGGCTTCAGGTCCCATGCCTAAATATACTCGTTAATGACATAATTCTTAATGTTTTCCTCAAAATTATTCTACTCATTTGACACTCTTTTTTAAAATGTCCTAATAAATCTTTTATTAGTTTACAAACTCTCCTTGGGTTACTCAAGAGAGTTTCTTCGAAACTCTTTTACTTGTAACGTTCAGTATACTATTTCACCTCTCTATGTTAATCAAAGATAGTAACTCACTCACACTACTGTGGTCGACACCCGAAAAGGGCCTTTAGGAACACTCTGCAGGCAGCGTTAGGATATAAGTATTACTTTGAGTCTTAGATACGAAGGACCCTTCGTGCCTCAGAACCATCTTGTAAAGTAATATTTTGAATAAACAATAATAATCTAATTATACGTTTTTGATTATTATTGTTTTTAAGAAAAATACTATTTAAAGTACCCATTACATTTTTGGCGATCATGCCAGGAGAAACGATTCTACGGAATTATACACTGCGATCTTTGAACCGAATCTTTTGGAAAATTTTGTAAAGAGCGTGTCAAGCTAGACAGTAAGACCTAGAGCGCGTCGATCGAGACTATAAGGCTCAGAAGAAGAATAGTTAGTTAGAATAAGAATAGTTAGAATTTTTGTAAGATAATATTTAGTAAAGTACTGTCATAGGGAACGTTGGTACCCTCCTGATGGTTAAGAGCACTGCCAACGCTAATAAAAGAAAAAAAAGCTTAAGCCGAATTAATTTTGCGTGTAATCTGTGTAATAGTGAGGATTTTAGATTAATTTACTATTGTAGCGACTTTAAAATCTTTTTTTTCAGGAGCCTTAGACGAGACTTTTTCCACCATAAAGAACCCCCTCCAAAACGCGTCCGAAATGCCAGAAGAAAAAATGTCAGGCGAGATGTAACAAATTTTAAAGCAACTAGAGCAACTACAGACTAGACAAGTTACTCTAGTTAAAAGCATCAAACTTTTAAACAAGGAGAACGAAAAAAAAGTCGACGAGATAAAAATGCTGGCCGAGAAAATAGGCACTTTGTTGACTGAGGATGAAAGTGCATCCGGCCTGGAACCAAATGGAGAGTTTCACCCAGAGAACGGAGAGATAAACAACCGGTAGGAGAAGAAGTTTAGAAAATTCCGTAAACGGCCCGCCTATGCAAGCATCTACGACACATGGCTTGCATACACGATTGACAGATCTTATACCTGCTAAGAATATCCTGAGAACGATAGAGGTCCTCAGTGGGCGCGATGACATAGGCGTGCATGATTTCATCAGAAATGATAAGAGAGCCCATATGTGTTTCTCTTAACCTGAACTTTTGTTAGACTACATAATCGTGGAGAAAATGCAACAATTCATATTTTTTGCACAAATTTAGGTACAGACAGTTACTAAATGAACTTAATTATGCAATACAAGCTGAACATCAAACACCCTGTGAGAGAAAGAGCTCAAATGCAATGTTTTAATTGCAAAAACAAATATGACACGTTCAGAGCCAATGTCCGAATAAAAACACTCAGGGTTTTCCGCTGTGATCCGCTGTGTTGTCCTTCAGAACGAGTGAATGCGGTAAAAGGTCAGGAAACAACGAAAACCGATGTCATGTTCTCCGCTAATAGAAGAACATGCAGAAGAGTATCCGCTATATCGGGAAGAAGGTTACAATCAGTCATTATACGAGGAGACGGATTGGGAGACATCAGACTATTGGTAGTCTCAGGATCTTCTATGATTCTGCTGAAGACACAATGTGTTCCTAACTCTGCGAATAAAATCGCAAAAGTTAAGACCATTTTTATGGCACGTAATTCACACGAGTTCAACCACGAGGTAGGAATCCCTTTTTGGAATCTCACACACTTACCACATAGTTAAAGAATATTTTCCCACACCGGAAGATGGCATAATGGGATTACCCTTTTTACATCAGTATAGGTACAATCCTCACCAACCAGGCTCAGTATTTGAACAACACGAAACATGAATTGATAGATGACGGTATAATTATACCACCAAATACAGTGCAGTTAGTTCAATTTCAGGTCATATCCAGTAATAAAAACGCGGTACTAATAAATAATGAGTATTTACGAGACTATTTACAGGATAATAGGTCAACCAAACTTGAATTTTAGGAAGCTTCCGTACGGTATATAACGGAACAGGAACTCCTTGACAGATCCCAGAAGGTATTGAATTGTTCTCGCTTAGATCACTTAGAATGTGAAGTCAAAAAATCTATTGGCAAAATAATATCCGGGTACCACGACATATATTGCTTAGAGGGAGATCCATTACTTTGTACTAGGTCTACTTCACATAAAACTGTACTCAGGGAAGATAAAATGATCAACATTAATAGCTATCTCCACACCATACGGACATGTCGAATTCCAACGTATGCCCTTTGGACTGAAAAACGATCCAGCCACGTTCCAAAGGATGATAGATAACGCCTTACGAGGGTTGATTGGAAAAATATGTTTCGAATATCTGGATGACATTATTGTGTTTGGATCAAACTTACAGGAGCATAACAAGAATCTTGTCATTCTCTTTCAAAGGCTACGACAAACTGGGTTGAAACTCCAACCAGATAAGTGCGAGTACCTAAAACCGGAACTCGAGTATTTGGTGCACGTGATAACCCCGAATGGAGTAAAACCTAACACAAGTAAAAAAAAAGGTGGTAATGGAATTTAGACAGCCAAAAACACCAACTGACGTCAAAAGTTTTGTTGGTTTATCAGGATACTATAGGAAATTCATACAGAATTACAGTACTATCTCGCCAAACCTTTATCTGAACTTACAAAAGAAAAAAACCCTTTTGATTGGACACCCCAGTGTCAGGCCGCTTTCGACACGCATTAAAACAGCACTTTGTTCCTCTCCAGTACTAAGGTACCCAGACTACTCCAAAGAGTTCACACTGACCACGGATCCATCTAATGTGGGATTAGGATCCGTTCTATCTTAGGAGGGACATCCATGATATATAATATCAAGGACACTAAACGCTCCCGAGTTAATCTATAGCACAACTGAGAAGGAACTTCTAGCCATACGGCAATGTTTATTAGGAAGGAATTACAAGATATTGACTGATCATCATGCGCTTACTTGGCTTTTTAACGTAAAAGATCCTTCATCCCGACTGCTGAGATGGAGATTCAAACTGCAAGAATACTAATAGAAGATCGAGTACAAAAGAGGGTCAGAAAATCAGACTGCTGATGGCTTGTCTCGGGTATTTACCATTCAGGACAACCCGATACTTGGAACTTCGAGATCTCCCATCATTGACCTAGAAGCAGTATTACCCTATTTAAAAATTTTCGAGAACTCGCAGGAACGATATTTGGTAACGCCCGAACCATCTAACGAACAGCCAGTAAGAATCCCCACACCTATAGAAGTTCAACCATTACGAGCAATTAATTGGCATGTCAGAACTTTCGGTTACAGTACGTGACAGAAAACTAACCTACTCATTGCAAATACCCATCCTTGAAACTGAAACCCTGTCCTGCCTACACCTCATTTCTATACCTAAACCCCACGGAAAGATATTTATAGCTGCTAAACCAACGCACGAAATAATTCTCATAAAAAACGTAAGGAGTTTTTATGTTCCGAGCGATATGTCTTTAATGAGAGATTGTAGAAGTTTAGGCAATATTAAAATGTGTAAATGAACACAGCCCAGCAAAATATTCCACATTTCAGTTTTTCAGATACAGGAATTAGTTTATACACCTTTGCATAACGACAATCAGTATATTTTAATACCCGAACAAACTTTAGAAATGAATGTATTAAACTATTTTGTGTAAACACTACCGTAAACTCATTTCCTCACACTAATGTGTCGCCTGTTATACCGCTCACACCGATTTCTACATCAAGTGCAGAACCGAAAGTTCAGGCGATTGACCAAACCGCTTTTCTTAGACCTAGGAATCTTAGGGTTAAAAATTAGAGATAAATTTTACTCTAGAATGGGGGGTGGAGCGCTCAGTACACTATTCCACCCATCTATGTTAGTCAAGGATAGTAACTCACTCCCTCTACTGTGGTCGACACCCGAAAAGGTCCTACAGGGACACCCCGCAGGCAACGTTAGGATATAAGTGTTATGTTGAGTCTTAGTTACGACGGACCCTTCGTACTTCAGAACAATCTTGTAAAGTAATATTTTGAATAAACAATAATAATCTAATTATACGTTTTTGATTATTATTTTGGTTAAGAAAGGTATACTATTTAAAGTACCCGTGACATACTGCTTTAGTTAAAACTTTCTCACACACCCTTTTCGTTCTCTATTTTTCACACTTTATAAACAGATTATATTATCATGCTCGCTTTTCCTTTCATTGTTCGTTCCGTCATGTTTTGTTAATATTTATTTCTGCCTACAGTGGTTAATTTATGACCCAATAAAAGTCAATACTAGGTAACATTTTTCTCGCTTAAAATTAAGATTAAATATTTCAGTCAATTTATTTGTATATTCCAGTTTTAGTTAGTCGATTCGCCATATGCCAATCGCTGTTTTAACTCATTTAAACCAACTTATCTTCTATTATTCTTAAAGTTTCTGCTTCGGATTTCTATTTTGGTTTTGCCAGATATTTAAATTATCGCACAATATTTGTCGATGTCAAAACTTTAGCATTTTCCTATGGTGTTGTTGAACACTGAATTAGTCTTTTTTTTGCCTTATCAATAGCGAAATTCTCTCTTACAGAAATATGACTGGAAGTTATAGCAAGAGACGTACTGTTCTCGATTTTTGTATAACTGCCGGAGTTGTACATAATCATAAGATTCATTGAAATAATTTTAAATAAGATTTAAATAACTCAATTGACATTCTTTAAAGTCTATAAAATTGCCTTGAAATCTTATGAAGTGTTTTGAAAATCCTAAAGCCTTTTTTAGTTCTTAAAAAGTTCCTTGCAATTCCTTATTAAAATCTGAAAACTCTTTCAATCTTTTGAAATCTCTTCAAAATCTCTTCAAATTCCTTATAGTTCTTTATATAATTTTGAATAATGGCTTGAATCTCCTTGAAGTTCTTTAAAGTAACGTAATATCTCTTGATATCCTTGGAAGGTTTTTAAAATCATATAAAATTGCTTAAAAATTTCTTTAAATTTTGTAAAAATCCTGAAACTGTTAGAATTCCTTAAACACAGCTTGAAATTTGTTAAATTCACTTGAAATCTCTTGAAATACTGTGAAGTTTCTTGAAAATCATTAAATTTTTCTGTATTCTTTTAAAATCACTACAAATTCTTTAAAATTCTTGAAATCTTTTTAAATCATTCTATTCTTTCACAAATTTGTTTGAAAAAACATGTATAAATGTAAAAAGAATCTTAAAAAATAATTCAATAGAGAAAATAAAAATTATAGCTTATCTATAAGTTTTTATATTATGAGATTTGTGTAGATTTTTAAAGACTTTTAATTAATAAAAAGCTAATTATGAGATTTGATTAGCTTTTGATCTGATTGTGAGAAAAATATATTTAAATTTATATCTAAAAACGGTGCACTTCGCCATTTTCGCTAATACTTATTATACTATTTTAAGAGATGTGAAAAAACTTGATGTTTTCATGAAAAAAAGAAATACACACGGTGTGATATTGTTCATTTCATGAAAATGAATTAATACTTATACATTTACTACAGGAAAAAAAAATATGTTGAAATTTTACTTAACAGTCATCTATTCTAGGATAGGCAAGCTTTTCCTTTAGAATCTCATAACTTTTAATAAAGAACCGAAGACGGTCGAAAAAGTGAAGCACAATCTTATAGGAACATCATTCCTCCAATTTGTATTCAACAGATTGCGATATAGTTCTATATTCTCATTCAATTTTTTATAAAAAATCTTCCAGATTTCAAAAGATTTTAAATACAATAAGTCCGTAGCACAAAAGCGAATAACTGATTCCTGAGTTGGCGAAAAATTCGTTGACTATCTTCTACATTGTTTATATATACACAATGTACAGTGTACACTATGGTGGTCCAAAAAAACATCAATTTTGGAATTTTCAAAATGTTTTTGCACTACTGTGTTCCTCTCGCAAAACTAATATACCCGTATTTTTTTAAGGGTTTTTAATTAATATTTAGAGGTTGCGAAGGACATTATTATTTTTCTATGGGTTTTGTAGAAAAATACATGGGA
>JAUESI010020305.1:0-11172 GCA_032275145.1 Synergus laeviventris | reverse complement strand
GACCGATCTCATTAAAATTTTGTGTCATAACTACTATCCAATAGGACTAAACTTTGTGCAAGTTTGAGCCCGATCGGTCGACATCGGATTTTAAACTGGGACACTTCAGGAATAATCCCCCATTTATATATATTTTATACATAACGATGCTATTAAATTTCTAGCAGGATCCTTTACTTCACTCTTCCAATATGATCTCATCTTCTAGAAAATGTTTCTGATAAACAAACTGTCCCTCTTATACTATAATTTTTAAAAAAATTATCAACAGATATAATTTTTATTTTAGTGGTTTAGTTGTTTAGCTGTTTAGTTTTTTTTTTTCATTATTATACATGACCTCTTATACATTTATGAAAATATTAATTTGAATAAATAAATGAAAACATAAACATCCTATGCATTATACAGTTTGTTTATTATCTTTTATTGCCAAAAAGATTTATTTTAGAAATGAAAAAAATGTTCCGACAATTATCTCTTTGGTTAGTTGGATTAGGACAATTTTTGAGTAAAATATTTTTCTTAAAAAAATACTTGTAAATTTCCAACAATAAAATTAGCAACAAATATACATAACCAAGCTATGTATATATATATATTGAAATTATAAATTCTTTATATATTATTTTATTTAAAGAATTTTCACTCTTTCAATTGTTATTAGGTTCGGGCACAAGAGAAGATGCAAAGATTATTTTTAATCCTTATTTTATTCCCTTTCAAAATACCCTCATACACAATATTTTTATTATTTACTATTCTAAATAGTCTTCATACATTTAGGCATATACTGATTGCCTTTTCTTATAATATTTGCTTATACGTGCTGACGATAATAAATGTCGTTTCGCAAGCCGCTGTATACAATCTTTTATGGATTTTTTCAAAAGATCAAATATCTGAGAGCTCGAAATATATTTCTAATCTCAGAAATTTAACTCAATTCAGAATTTCCTTGCTTAGCGCTCCAAACTCAGATACCTCGATAAATCAATGGTCCTGCTCAGTGCTACTAAGCTGGAAACGAATCCAAACATGGATACCACGATAAATCGCGGTTCCTGCCTAGAAAACGTTTCCTAAAGTGAATCCAAACTCGGATACCTCGATAAATCGCAGTTCCTGTCCAAAAAATACTTTATAGATCTTTACTGCTCGCTCAGGAGTCTCATCTTATTATTTCCTTATTATTTTCTTACAATGTTTTCCCTTTCTTTCTATTTGCTCACAGGCAAAATATGTCGCGTTCGATAGAGAGAGAATGAGCAATCTTTACTGACTCGTCCAAGAGACCAACTCTTTGAGCATCAGAAACAGACTTCTAGATCTCAAAGCCTAATCTCGAGTCAGAGTCTTATGCTTATGGCTCCAAGCTCGGATACCACGATAAATCGCGGGTCCTGCCCAAAGAACATTTTAAGATGCTTACCGCTCGGTCCCGAACTCCCGACTTACTGAAAATCGTCCTATCTTCTCAATTTTCCTTCAGCTTGCGATTTTATTTTTCACTAGATCGCGAGTGGGGAAACATTCGCGTTTGCGCGTTTTGTGGTATGGGATGTCAGAATTCCAATACAGTCATGTACGTCGTATAATCATTCTATAGGAGTTATAAGTGTACTGTTACAATATATATAATGTAAAAAAAAAAATTAAATTAAAACGAAATATTAAAGTCCTGGCTAGACCATTAATAAAGAAGCGAATCCTACCTTATTAGAAGCTTCTGAAGACACTATAACACAAGATAATTTATAAATTGAAAATTGAAAATATTGAAGACAACAAGCTCCGTGTTGTCACGTCGAGTTTACAGGATATACTATATATCAATGACCACGGTCAGTTACGCACGCACGCTTGTCACCTCGGCAGAGCCTTAAGACATTAGGAATTAAGGGGAATGGCTGATGCGTATAAGTCTAATTTAAGAATTTCTCACGGTCGAGAGAAAGAAAACCGATGAGGTCCGTTTCCGATTCGTCCATCCCATGTCCTTTCTTCTTCTTCTTCCCTATTCTTATCGGTCGCTGTTGCAAGACAGAGATATTCCGAACTGCTTCATATGAGAGGGAGTTAGAGATAAGAATTCTCTCCTTGATGATTTCATTACCGACTGTACTTTTGCGATATAGGTGGAGAACGAGAAACCCTTATTTCTTCCTTGCTCCAGATAAATAAGATAAGAGAGAAGTCGTTAAAAGCCAGTATGTCTGTTTTTTATACATTAACAGAGGAAGAGATAGAGATAATTTACAGGCTAAATTACTTATTCATAGAGCGAATTTTGTGGTAATTGCCACGGTCAATCCTTGCCAGGGGGTGCCTTGGACGTCGACCACTACCTATTCATCTGTTCATTATTAGAAGATTTGACAGTTCTGCCTTGTATGTCAAGAGGGATTGTAGAGAGGAAGAAAAAAGCGATAAAATGGTGTGAAGATGCTGGACCCAAGTATCAATGGTAGGAACCTTGAATACTACCACTCGGAATCGTGAAGAGATTTCACATAAATAAATAAAATTACAAAATAAGAACAGCCCTAAAAGTCTAAAAAAAAAATCATTAAAAAACTTATAATTTTCTAAGTAGCCTAAAAATAATAAAATTAATAATGATATTAACAAAAATAAAATTAAGCTGAGAGGAGTGCCGAACTTTGACTCTCTGTGAAAGCACGAGACCTTTATATTTTTATTTTACGATATGAAATTAGAAATTTGTGTGGTTCAGAAATCTGCAACATCACAATTGAATTAAATGATATATTACCTTATGAAATTCTGGCTGGACTGTCACTTGTGTTATTCCCATCTCAACAAAAAAAGCTGTAACTTCTTCAGTAATATTAGCATACACCTGTAGAATAAAATAGTTATTTTTTTAAAATCCTTGCAAGATATGGGAAAGATTCGAAGAGGCAGAAACTTCCTCGAATGTGCCTTTAAATTTAAATCGTCCAGATCGTCTCGTGGATGACGAGTCGAATTTTTGACTTAAGCGGGATTTCCGTTATCAAAATCCGAACCCCTTGACCTATTAGAGAGCCTTTGCTCGCGTTCGCGGTAATCGGGATGCGTCCGAAACTTTGGGAGTGTGGCCTATTCTCGATCCTGTAACCGAGGGAAAGGAAAGAGGTTCGGTTGAAAGAGAACTTTGGCATTTATACTTTGGAAGTCTGAATACAGTCTTAACCATCGACACCGTATAAGCGATCTCGATTCCCAAACGATAATATTAGTTGAGTACAAATATATGGTAACAGGTTGGAAAGTCGGGCTACGGTACCGCGATGAATTAGGATGATTACAAGCGAACCAAACGCTAGTGGACAAATAATCAATAGAGAAGTTTTTGGCATGGACAGTCAACGAAGTTTTCCTCAGAATAACCGAAATGAAGGTGGAAATTTGACATGTACATCGGTTCTTTCTGGTGATTCGCGCGGCTTACCTTTATCAAGCCATAATTCGAATGTTTCGACAATAAGAAGGGCGGGTTCCTGGTTCTCCTGGCGTGGAGACGATTCAAGCGACAGTGATAGTGACATGGTAATGAAAATCGATTGTATAGTCAATTCTTGGAAAATTTCTTTTCCCAAAACCGTTTGGTAAGAAAACATATCGAAAACATTTAGGGTAACATTTTTTTCTCGCATTAAGAAAAATTTTACAAATTTTTCAAGATAAGGTTTTTTTTATCAAAAGCTTGGTACCTAACCAAAAATGTTGCTAAATAATTTATCTACAAAAGTCCTCGTATTTAATTATCCTGTATTGATTTGGCATCCCCCTATCATACCATAATTAAAATTCAAGAATTAAAAAAATGTAACTATTCAATGTAGAAAAAAACAGCTCCGTAGTTAGGGCACCTCAACCAACATGTACTGTACATTAAAACTTTACATTTAGAGCATTGAATAAACGAACTATGAAATTTTGGTGTTTCCTCTACGGTTGCGCCAATGCACTGGTACAGTAGACAATATGGCTGCGCGGGAGATGGCAGATAAATTTCTATTTCACATCGGGAATATTATGATTATACACAACTCCGAAATTTTTAAAAAAAAACGAGAGAATCAGTCGGAATTCTGTAACTTCTAAGTCTGTAAGAGAGAATTTCGCGAATGATAACACACAAAGCCGTGAAATGTCTACAAAATTCAACACAACGGATTAATGTGAGTACACGAATAGTGCAAATTTTCGCTGATTCTCTCGTTTTTTTTACAAATTTCGGAGTTGTGTACCATATAATCATAAGATTCCTGACGTGAAATTGAAATTTATCTGCCATTTCCCATGCAGCCATATCGTCTGTTGTGCCAGTGCATTGGTGTTGCCACAAAAATTCAGAGATCGTTTAGTCAATGCCCTTAAAGATTGTCATTTTAAGGTGAAATAAAAATTTTTTAAATTTACCTAAATGATTTAACTTATAGTATAATTTAATACCTAAAAAATGTAAAGTATTGTAGTTTTAAATGTGTGAAACGGAAAATGAAAAAATGTTGTCATATTTTAGAACTTGGTCATCAATTAAAACTTATCATGTGCTTATTTTGCAAATAATTTTTAATATTTCATAAAATAAATTATTAATAAAATTTTCACTGAAAATACACTATATCTGGCATATTTTTAATAAGGGGAACATTTGTAGATCCAATCCCTCAACTTGATTGTATTAAAATTGATGTAATCAAAAGTCAATTATAAATTACATTGTTTGAAAGAGAAAACAATAGTAATTTATGTTAGAATTAGGTAATGAGTCAAAAAGCATATAAAGTGGTATAAATAAATCTTTAACAATTTCACAATTTCTGATACAATATTCTGAATCACCATTAAAAATTATTGTGCTCCAAACAACAAGAAGTGAAACACTTTACTTAAGCTCACATTCGAGTCCATTTGAGCAACCTATTTCACTGAATACAGATTAAAAGGAAAAGATTTCCATTGAATACTTACTGGTGCACTCAATTAAACACGTTTCTCATAAAGGTTAGACACTTTTAATTCAGATCTGAGCTGAAGTAAATTATTCATCGTTTAAAAAAAAACATTCTTAACTCAAAAAATAGATCGAAGATAGTAACATGTTCAAAAAGTGTCCGTGTGCTCATGAGAAGTGTATTAATATCTTATATTTACCATTGGATCCAAAAATATGATGTGTACTGTAGATATCACGTTTTCACCAGTTAACTGCCATACATGCAAATCGTGTACGTTAACAATTCCTGGGAACGCTTCTAATAATTCTCTTCTAAGTGATTCAATATTTATATGATTTGGAATAGTCTGCAACAGTATAAGTCCTGACTGCTTCACTGAAAATATAGTTTTAAAATATAATACATTTTTTGATTTATTAAGGGCCTTCGATAAACGAGCTCTGAAATTTGTGAGTTGCCTCTACGGTTACGCCAATGCACTGGCACAGCAGACAATTCTTGCGCGGCAAATGACAGATAAATTGAAATTTCACGTCGGGAATTTTATAATTATACACAACTCAAGAATTTATAAAAAAAAGATGGAGCAATATGATAGAAAAGGACAGAACCATCTTCGGGTCCAGGTTACGGGTTCAGTTCATGGTTGTGCTCAGGCCTTATAAGTCTGAAAGAGAGAATTTCGCGATTGATAACACAAAGACATGTCAGGGTAAAACCGTGAACACAACACCATCGGAAAATGTAATGTCACAGCGCGGAAGATGGCCGATAAATTGCAATTTCACGTGGAGAATTTTATGATTATACGCAAAATTGGAATTAGTGAAAAAAAAAGAGAGACATCGTCGGAATTCTGTAACTTCCAGCTATAAGTCTGTAAGAGAGAATTTCTCGATTGATAACACACAAAGAAATGTCAAGTGTTGTGTTGAACGGGAAAGTTGCCTATTTTTTTTCAAAATCCGGAGTTATGTATAATCATAAAATTCCCGACGTGACATTTCAATTTATCTGCCATCTCCCGCACTGTGACATTACATTTTCCTATGGTGTTGTGTTCACGTTTTCATCCGGGCAATTCTTTGTGTGTTCTCAATCGAGAAATTCTCTCTTACAGACTTATAGCTGGAAGTTACAGAATTCCGACGACGTCTCCCGTTTTTTTTCACAAATTCCAGAGTTGTGTATAATCATAAAATTCCCAACGTGAAATTTCAATTTATCTGTCATTTGCCATGGTCTGTTGTGCTAGTGTGCATTGATGTCGCCAAAAAATTCTAATTTGTTTTATCCAATGCCCTTAAGAATAGAAAAAAAAAAGAATTAAATAGTTGATTAAAAATGCAAACGTGGCAATTTAATTGGTTTTAACAGATATAAATGCAAAATAAAGTACCTGTAAAGTTTTGAAAAGTTATAGTTTTTTCATGTAGATAATAAATAATTTAAGAATTTATAATTCATGTTAGAGGTGAGCAGTGGGTTGAACAACAAATAAAAAACCTTTACATAAAAGAATCAAGAAGCATAGGTTTATAACCTGACATAAAAAACCTCCACTCAGTGAGTGGAGGAAAAAACCCTTTACAGTTCTAAGTAAAATTAGGAAAAACTCTACAACACACGCTCATACAAACCAGAACATAATCCATCCGCAAGAAATTTATTACGGTTTATAAAGAACGCATAAAGATTCTTGATGTGAGATATTTTTGAGTACCTTCGAATAAATAATATAGAGATGGAAGAATTTGCAGAGATTGAGAACCGCGTAGCTTCCTCAAGTTTCAATTCAGTTTCTAAATTCTTCCTTGTACTACAAATGCTTATATTTCTAGGTAATATTTCTTCATACAATTGATTTAAATTTGTAACTCTAGTATTAAAATCTCCCCTACAAAAAACAGTAGATTAGGATAGTTTACTATAAAATAATTGAATCAGTTATTTCATTAAGCTGAGTAGGAAAAAGCCCTATATCAGAGTTGGGATTGGCGTAGATTGCACCGAAAATAAATTTGAAATTTTCATCTACCAGTTAAAAAAAATATATTCTTAGCATAAATGAAGCGTTCCCGCTTTATATTTTCAACCATCAAAGGCGATAAGCAGACGTCCTGACGCTCTTCCCCTCGTAGCTGTTCTTATGCTTGATTGTATAATGAAATTAAATTTGCTGTATTTTCTCTATTTGTGTGTTGATGAATGGTGTTGTATATATGCCAAATTTCCAGATATAAAAAATATCCCTATTCCTCACTTTACTAAGGATTGTTTGATGTTATGTTGTGCTGTAGTTTCATGAATTGGTTGCCTTTTTCTGTTGACGTCAGCTTTGAACTTCGTAGAAATTGGCTGATTGAGGCTCCAAACCGTTGAGTTCTTGGGATTTTTTTCCAATAAATTTTTATAAACTTGGGGTTTAGCGTATTGTATTGTTTTTGTCTCTCACTTCTCTATTTTTTATGTGATGATTCGAGAACGTTATATTCATCGTTCGCAGGTTTTGGGTATTATAAAAGATGACTCTTTTGCACTCGGTATTTGGAAAGGAAACTAATATGAACCTTGTATCTTATTGATTTCCCATTCTTATAGCTTTCATAATACTTGCCTCGGGAATATTCAGATTGACGTTGGCGAATATTTGTTTGACCGTGGAGAGTAAATTAGCATTTTTTGTAGGAATGTATTTTATTGGTACAGTACAAAATTTTTGTCTCTTCATTTTTTTAAGAAGAAATCAATTTTCCTTTCAAAAGTTCGCACTTTCTCCTGTAAAATATCCGTAAATGATTTTAAGTATAAATATTAATTCTCTTACCTGTCAGAAGAATAACACTATATCCAAAGGATTTTTGCTGCGAATAAAACACTTTATCAACTATACACAACAAGTGACAACTATGAAGGTTCAAGCCTCACCAACTAAAAAATGCTATATTGAATTTTATTTCAAGTTCGTGTAGAATGTGTAAAAATACGATTTTTAAATTAGTCCGCCGATATCAGTAAATTAAAAAGATACTTCCAAAATTTTAATTTATTAATAAAATTATTCAAATTTTTTTATTTTTACGGGCAATTATTAACACTAATTATAATATTTTCACCCGCCTATCACTCTGGCTATCATGACTGTCTATAATTAGAAATATGGGACATAACCAGACCCAGAGTTTCATCAATCCCAATTCGGACGCCAAGGAGAGGTCTGAAATGAATGATATATCACCAATCGCACTAAAAATAGTTCGGTGCATTCTGAAGAAGATGAAAATTCTCATTAAGATCAAGCAACTGTCAATTCTGGAGTAAATTACTGTTTTAAAAGCTTGCAACCCTTTCCACCGATAAAGGGTAGTTAGTTCATTCAAGGAAGTCTATGCTAGGGCAAGACAGAGCAAGAAATGGCATCTAGATTTTCACATTTGGCCTCTCATTGCTCTGTCCTATTTCTCTCATTGATATACACACAATACTTTTGCCAAAACAGCAAGATTCGCTTTTTTTAATCCATT
Organism: Synergus laeviventris; assembly: GCA_032275145.1. Lineage (NCBI taxonomy): Eukaryota > Metazoa > Arthropoda > Insecta > Hymenoptera > Cynipidae > Synergus > Synergus laeviventris. The sequence continues at coordinate 2,675 of JAUESI010020305.1, read as the reverse complement.
TTCGATAAAAAAACCAGAAATTTGGTTTTCAAAATTTTCTTTTTTGTTTTCTTTTTAATTTTATTAAAATTAACGATAAATAAACACATTTTACTTTTTTTCACATTTGATAATTTTCTTGTCAAAATGAAGAAATTAAAAAAAAGTCATTTTTTTAATAGATTTAAAGAAAATATGAATTATTAAAAAAACCAACTTGCGCCCTCTATATGCGCAGAAAAAATGTAAAATTCATCCCTTTGCCATTTCCCCTTTTAACAATAGAGGAACATTTTCTAATTTATAGAGGAATATTCTCGGTTTGAGAGCAAAATGCGATATGATTTGAGAAGAGATCCTTTCTTCTTAAATTAAGAATATATTTTCCTCACTATATTTTACTGGAAATGGACACTCAATACGTCCTTATTGGAGGAGGAAAGAAACCATACTCATGTTATATATTTTTTTTTTCCATAACACACAAATTCATGCAGAAAATAATCTCATTATGACTATTGTTTTTCTTACTGTATGGATAGCTGAGGATGAACAACGATATCGATGAAATAAGAGCAAATACTGGATCTATAAATCTGGCATTGTATGAATCTGTAAGATAGACGATTATCGAATCTGCAATGACCAATAAACATCCTAATAGATCCCGACACATCTCTCTAATACCTAGACTGTTTGGTAAGGTTACTCTTCTGAAACATAATAACATTTTATGTAGTTAAAATCGGGTAATGCACTGTTTTCTGTTTTATGTATTTATATTGCATTTTTATATTATCAAATGTGATATAACTTCTAAAGCTACACGCCTAGAAGTCGAAAAATCGGGGCTTATAATGTTTTCGTCAACAACCGTTAGGGCTGATGGAATGAAGAACGAAAAAACTGTCAAAAACTATAAAAAATTATTAAAATCTGTGAATTCTCATACCTAACATAATTTGCCGTTCCCATGTGCGCATGTGACTCGTACCGCATCTTTTCGCAATGAACACATGAGCGGCTGCATGCGAAACACTGCAGAAAGAAAGAGACAGAGGTGCATTTTTGCTTACGATAGGCTGACGTCTCATAGATCCAGAATGCATTGTGTGGTATTGAGAGTGATAGAGACAACTGCATAATTCTTTCTTTTTCACTCGCACTAGAACGGAACGCGTTCAGTGTCTCCAGATTTCTCGGAACCCACCACGTTTCCATCAGAGAGCAATTCATTCCAATGCAGCGTGTCGGTGAAAAGGTACTGCTACACGCTGCCTATACCAACCGAAAATGTACGAAGTTCTCGCCCAACTTACCCGATTTGACGATTAATTTTCGCTTGCTATTCAGGCTATTATATGAGTTTTGAGCTGATTTTGGGAAACATATTTTTTGTCCAACTCTACAGTCCCTTTGGGAAAGGCCTTGGTCATCGCATCCCCTGTTCTTTTGGTACCTTTGACCACGTAAGGTCTATTGCATAATAAAGAAGTCCTGTAGTATAGCTCAGGCATGAAGTACTTAAATTGGTATTTAGTGGACATTCCGTCAGACCCGTTACAAAATTGGCGATCCTGCCAGGATAGGAGTAAAAGATCCCAACTCTACGGAGTAATTTATCGATCAAACTACGCTATCTTTGGATAAGCACTTGGAAGACGGATATCACTACGGTATAATCCGTCAAGCATATTTGAAAATTAATCACTTCGGTGATAAATCGAAGACTCCGGACTATTACTACGGTATGGCCTGTCAACTGGAAAATTAGGTGCGTTATCATAACGGCAAAAACCTAGAGGGTGTCAAACAGGACAGTAAGACTCAGAAGAAGACGTGCCCAGCAGAAGTAAGCAGTAAAACAAGAGCAACAACTCTCCAAACAGCAGAGAAACATCCAAGTAAGAAGTGAACTTAGTAAATAAGATAGACAATTTGTGCAGTTACTCAAAGTGAGTAACTTTAGGCGTTGGTATACTTCGCGTGCTCGCAAGCTTTGTCACCGATAAAAAAAATCATCGAATTACTCTGAATTAAATTTTAAATTAAAAATTGTTACGCGTTCTTGACTCACACCCGACACTCGCAATTAAATTCAAACCTGGCATTCCACGCTTATAGGGAAAATTTAAGCAAACAATACCACACACAAATAGACAGTTACACGGATTCTGAAAGTCCGTCCATTGCCATGCCACTCGAGATCCCTGTAGAAGATTAATCAACAATGAATCAGGATACTTTGTGTCTCATCCTGAGTAAACTACAGATAATTCAGCATAAACAAAGTCAAATTGAAACCGGTATGATGACTCTAAAAGCAGAAAATTTGAAGCGAGTGGACGAAATTAGAAATCTTACTCAAATCAAAATGGATTGGTCATGGAGGATAAATCGAACGAACGTTTGCATCAACAGGAGACGTCAGACGAGGAAACAACACCGTCATCGCCGCCCAAAACCATCCCAACAGCGGGTGATCAATCAGACCAGGAAGAAACAGTACGCTAACCTTGAATTCCTTCAACCCGACAAAACCCAGCACATCCGGTGCACATGCAAGTTTATCTCTAACACCTGCACATGCCTTTCAGAGAAACTCTCTACCAGCGATATCGTTAAGGAAGAACGTCCGCTATAGTCTCCGCCAAGAATTTAGCCCAGGCAGCATTCATTCTACGTGTAGTTGATGT